>CM069442.1:31573992-31675931 GCA_035610835.1 Ophiura sarsii
ACAGTGAACATGAAATATGAACAACCGAAAGTGCCCGTCGAACTTCAATTGTGGCTATATATCTCAATTGTTCATTTTGTACCTTAAATAACGAAAATCAGCCAAATCTGCATGTATGATTCTTCACAAGAACCCCCACTAGTGTGAAAGCCTCCTGCCAAAATACCAAATCGCCCCTGCACCAACCGTCGAAGCGGATTTACTCAGAAGGGCCGTAGGCAATCCACATGGTTTCGCAATAACTCGGAGAGTTGGGAGAGAGAATTTTATATTTATACTGCGAAATGAAATTCTTTTGCATATTACATGGATGTATACACCGAATATGCTCGTTCGAAAACAATGTGTGGGTATATATGTCATTTATTCATTTAGGTCCCTAAAATCACGAAAAATCAACAAAATCTGCATCTAGTAAATAACACAATGACCCGCACTCTAGTGTGATGAAGGCCTTGCTACAAAAACCCTAGTCAAAACCAGTCTCGGAACTGTCGGAGCAAGTACCCAAAGTGCCGTAGGCACTAAACAGCTGGTGAAATAACTCAAAGAGTTAGGAGGAAAACTTGATTTGGAACCGCGATACTGCCCCGTAGCCGTAGTCAGGAAAATCTCAGAATGTACGGGGAACGGAACCGTAATGCATTGGGGAATCATGGAATAATCCTGCACACACATCTTATACTTTTAAGGCCGCCGATATCTGGTTATGGTCATTCGGAATATTGAGGAAACAGTTGATGCGTAAGTGGAAAATGGGGGTAGACATAATTAATTGTAGAGAATATGCGAGTGAAGCGCGCGCAAAAACAAATCAGTTTATTGATTGATTTAAATGGCCGCCAAAATGGTAACATTCAATAAATTGGCATATATGAACCAACATGCATGATCAGAGTATAGTTATAACAATGGTATGAATGTATTAGACCACTAGAAACTCATATCTAGTATTTTTGCTTTGTTAATATACTTTAAAACCAAAATGACTGCCAATTTCATGGCCAAAAAAAGTGGTCTAAATTCCATAAAATAGCATAATATCAACCGAAATGTATGATGAAAATATAATTATAACCATGGGATGTATGTGTCAGACCAATAGTAACTCATATCCAGTATTTTCGATTTTTTAACATAGTTAAAATTCAAAATGGTTGCCAAATGGCCCCCAAAATGGATCCCAAAGTGGCTGCAAAAATTGTCAAATTCCATAAAATGGTCAAATTCCATAAAATGGGATAATATCAACCTAAATGTATGATGAAAATATAATTATAACAATGGGATGTAGGTATTAGACCACAAGTTCTAATATCCAGTGGAGAGTGCTCTCTTAAATCAAAAGATTGAAAATGTCCGTCTTTTACAGATTTACTTTTTTCTCAATATATTAGATTGGATTTAGATTGAAAACATGATAAAAACTCGTGACAATGAGTAGCTTTGAGTCAATCTGGAAAAAGATTGATACATATTACTGCATTCTACACATGTGTTTGTACCGTCAATCTCGACTAAAATGTCAATCTAGAAAAAGATTGAATTCAACACATGCGCAGTTAGGTAGGTCATATTGGTTTCGAAACACTTTGGATTGTATATTTATACATTTCAATAAATGATTCTATCTGCAACATAGGCCTAAACTATTTCATAATTAAATGGCAAGTAAGAACATTAATTCACAAAAAAAACTGTACACATGAACAATTGTTTTGGAGAATGTCAATAAAAAGCCCAATGATTGTTCTTCCAATTGCCAGTCATATATTCGTGTGTACGAAAATATCAATAAGTAGGCTTGAAAATATCAATCTTTACTACAGAGTGAAAACTTTTCAATCGAAAAACGATTGAAGCTTTCAATCCAATAAATTGAATAGTTCAATCTAAATTCTGGATTGGAAATGTTTTCAATCCAAATTAGATTAAACATATCAATCTAATATATTGATACCTTCAATATTTTCCAGATTGAAACCTTCCAATGCGAAAAAAAGATTGAATGTCAAACTTAAAAGTTTGTTCCCTCACGGCAATCTATGAAAGATTGAAAAGTCAATCTTTTAGATTGAATTTTCAATCTTTGGGATTAAGAGAGTGAGCAGCTTGGCCTACGTCTAAATGTCAGCAAGACCAAGATCATGTCCATTATAGGCACAGATGGTGTTGGAGAGCCTCTCATAATTGATGGTAATGAGGTGGAATTGGTCTCGAAATTCAACTTTCTTAGATCCCTAATCACCAAAGAGGGTGGTTGCAGCCAAGAAATTAGACACCGTTTAGCAATGGCTAGATCAGCAATGATTAATCTAAGTAAGATCTGGGCGGACAGAGGAATAACCAGAGCAACAAAAACCAGGCTTGTTCAAGCCCTTGTATTTCCAATTGCCACGTATGCGTGTGAGACGTGGACCCTAACCAAAGCTGACAAAAACAGAATAGCTGCTTTCGAGATGTGGTGTTGGAGGCGTATGCTTCGTATCATATGGTCAATGAGAAGGACCAATGCCAGTATTATTGAAGAAATAGGGGTGTCTAAACGACTTCTTCATGCTATCAACACCCAAATGCTGTGAGTTACTTCGGCCATATCTCACTTCGCAAGGGTAATAACCTAGAGAAGATGATCATGCAAGGCATTATTGAAAGGAAGCGCAAGAAAGGCAGACCTCGTTCCCGGTGGATTGACCAAATAAAGTTGATTACTGGACACCCGCTCCGTGATTGTTACTCCTTTGCTGAAAATCGTTATTTGTGGCGTAGTATGTATAAGGTCACGAGCTGTCAGTCATGACAGGATCGAACCAACCAAACAATATCTAGTATTTTTGCTTTGTTAACATACTTAAAATCCAAAATGGCCCCCAAAATGACTGAACAAATTGTAGGAATTCCATAAAATGGGATAATATCAACCAAAATGTATGATGAAAGTATAGTTTTAACATTGGGATGTATTAGACCTCTAGTAACTCATATCCAGTATATTTGCATTGTAACAACATACTTTTTAATCCCAAATGGCCACCAAAATGGCCGCTGTAAATGTAGAAATAGTAGTGTGTGAGTGTATGATATGTAAGTATGTATATTACATCAAATGCACCAATTAGTACTGCTTAGCTAATGCTTTTAGATATAAGACCCACCTCTGTTACAATTTTGATTCTGTTACAATTTTGATTCTGTATCACTTTCCAAAATGGCTGTCAGAATGGTTAAGTTGATATGTTAAATGACCTTAATTTATTGTTTTGTATTGTAAATGACCATACTATGTAATACCAATATCCCAAATCTAATGGGACAGCTTTCACTATTTTTTTATGTCTATAATAATTCCTAGGGCTGTAGATCTAGTTTGAGTATTTTTAAATATCCAAGATGTCTGCAAAAGGTTAAAATAACTGAAAAACAGTATTAGTTTATTGTTAGTGTCACATTAGATATGACCAAGTAGTCGGATGTATTTGTATATCGTCAGCCTGCTTCGATAATTGCCTAACTCATTTTTTCTTCTTCTACTAGTTTTGAGAAAACAACAAAAATAGGAAAAGTTAGGCAGTTATCGAAGCAGGCTGATGATATGTTGAATAGCACTATGAATAGTAGGCCTATAGGTAAATTCCAACAGGAGCAGTACCTGTTGGATAGAATTAGGTTGAGGATATACCTTTAAGTGAAATGTGGCTTGTTATAGGCCTAATACGAGTTAATATGACCCATTTAAAACATTTTACATATTTATTACAATCTGCCTAACTCGAAAATATGCTGACTTAGGCAGAATTGCAATTGTGCATATATCAACACTTTTGCTTGGTAAATGACTTGGGTATTATTACAGCATGTGCATAATGTAATGAAGTCATGATTTATGCAAAAAACTCAATTTCGCTGAAAAGTGAGTTAGGGAGCAGTTCCATTCGTACGCGATAAAAATTGCGAGAATGTTCCGGGCCCCGATGAGTTTTTTATCAGGCCCCGATGAGATTTTTTATCGCGAACAGTTGCGAGTAGCAAAGGATTATTTATCGCGAAGCGCATTACCGCTTGTTTAAATATAACGAAAGATAAGTGGTCGGTATGTAAATAGAGCTTCGGGTTATTTATTCTAGTTGTAAGGTACAAATTCAGCATTTCATGTTTTTAGAGATAATGTTATTGATTATGGATGTTTAACGTAAATTGTATTATCCTCGTGTATTTGCTAAACAATGTCCCGCTCTATTTGCTAAACATACCCCAGGGTATGGCAGAGGCCTCGTATCGGGCCACGATGTCTATTTTATCGGGGCCTGATGACTATTTTATCGCGAATCAACTTGAAAAACATCGGGTCCAAAACATATCAGGCCCCGATACAGTCGCGATAAATTTATCGCGTATGATAAATGGAACTGCTCCCTTAGGCAATTATCGAAGCAGGCTGACGATATGTGACACAAGGTACGATTGAATGGTAATAGACTCTATTTTGACAATATAATGTATTAAAGATGGGCATTATAATGACAATTTTAAAATTACTTCCAAATGGTCAATAACATTGCCTCCAAATGGACAAAATAATTACCACAGGTGGCCACAGGCACCAATTGATCAACATATGGCCAGACTGGAACAAATGGAGTTTAGATCATACCTTGTCACATACAAATACGTTTACTATGTGGATTAAAAGCTGTAGATATAATAATTTAGTCATATTAATGTAACACTAACCATTATACTAATACTGTTTTACAGTTATATTAGCCTTTTGCAGCCATCTTGGATATTTTTAAATATTCAAACTAGATATACAGCCCCTAGGCTTTATCATAGACATACAGGGTGAGTAAAAAAAAAAAGTGTACTCAACTTTGGGATTTTATATCTTAAAATCTGTGCAAAAACATTTCTCATTGAGGCAGACGGGTTATCTCATTAGCTTTCTAAAGAATTTTAGATGGTTGAAATTGGTTATGGTAAATATATCTTGTGCTCATTTGCGTAAAAGTCAACATTTTATAAACCGAACAAGATTTGCGATATTTACTCTGATATGATTTATTGAATCTCACTGTTGAAAACGACTATCACAAAAGCCAAATTTGTTGTTGTTGTTGCTAAATTCGTGTAATAATGACATGATTTTGACATTATTTCTCATTTAATGTTTGAAAAATTCACTGATAATGTTTGATTTGTCTTTGTTAGTTATTCGTTGTGTATCATACATGAATCCCCGATGAATCCACTTGTTCATTAATATCAAGCATTATTGAGTAACATATTGTGTTCGGTTTCAAAATGCAGTAACTTTACCAAGATAGTCATATCTGGTAAATGGTACCATGAAAATGTCATGATCCTTTTTGCTGATGATAGTGAATAAATGCATCTATTGCCGTAATGCATTGGTTTCCTTCATATTCTGATAACAAATATTTGTAATAAATATAACTTTGAGTACACTTTTTTTAATCACCCTGTATATCATATATTGAATCTTATTAGATTTGGAGGGTATTGGTATTACATAGTATGGCCATTTACAATACAAAACAACTGTTTTAGCCTCATTTAACTTCAACTTAACCATTCTGGAAGCCATTTTGGAAAATGATACAGAATCAAAATTGTCCCAGAGGTGGGCCTTATATCTAAAAGCTATAGCTGAGCAGCTATTTCGTGAATGTGATGTAATATACACTCATGTAGACTATGTTTACATTTACAACGGCCATTTTGGCGGCCATCTTGGATTTAAAGTATATTATTACGTTGCAAATATACTGAATATTGATTTACTAGTGGTCTAATACATACATCCCAAACCCAAAGTTAAAACTATACATTCATCATACATTTTGGTTGATATTATATTATCCCATTTTGTTCAGCCATTTTGGGATTTTGGGGGCCATTTTGGATTTTTAAGTATATTAACAAAGCAAAAATACTGGATATTAGTAACTAGTGGTCTAATACCTACATCCCATGTTTATAATTATGTTTTCATCATACATTAATAGGTTGATATTATCCCCATTTTATGGAATTTAACAATTTTTGCAGCCACTTTGGGACCCATTTTGGGGGCCATTTTGGGGGCCATTTTGGGGCCATTTTGGATTTTAACTATGTTAACAAATCTAAAACACTGGATATGAGTTACTAGTGGTCTGACACATAGGCCTACATCCTGTAGTTATAATTATATTTTCATTATACATTTCGGTTGATATTATGCTTTTTTATGGAATTTTGACCACTTTTGGCCATGAAATTGGCGGCCATTTTGGTTTAAAAGTATGTTAACAAAGCAAAAATACTAGATGTGAGTAGTTAGTGTTCTAATACATACATGCCATTGTTATAACTATACTCTGATCATGCATGTTGGTTCATATATGCCAAATTATGGAATGTTACCATTTTTGGCGGCCATTTTGAATTTGTGTGTACTTGACAGCTATTTTGAATTTCAAAAACCGTTTTTAATGTATTCTTTGTCCCCAAAAACATGTATATAGACACTAAAATCACTAAAACCAGAGCATATTATCATTTGGTAAAAAAGTAGCATTTTGGGCGCCATTTTGAATTTTAGGCACATGGCAGCAATTTTGGATTTAAAAAAAATATGGCAATCAATCGGTTATAGCCGAAAACATATAAATAGACACCAAAATTACCATAATTGGCCACAGAATAATTAATTTAAAATGTCGGCCCCAAAATTGGGAGCACCCCCGGAAAAAGTACTTTGGGCACATTTTAAAAAAACGGTCGGCGGGATCGTGTTCCCCGGAAAATGTTAGTAGAGAAACAACATCAAACAGAAAATGAACACCCTGCCTTTCCCAATGACCCTTTCCCATCTGTTCGTGGCTGAGAGGCTGACTATATTAATTCCATAATCGCCATCCGTGTAAAAAGACCTGAGACCATAATAACTTTAGTTATTATATTATTATGGTCTCAGAAAAAAAATTATGACCCTCCCCCAGCATATTATTTGGGATCCCAGCCTAGTACAACAAGTCCTACTTAGATTAATTTGTCATCATTTGGTATTATTCATCCATAGTCCATGATTCATCATAGTATTTTGCAAGTTTCATTATCTGTCCCCCCCCCCCCTCCTCCCACCCCTATACCGAAGAAAATTACACCCCCTCCCTTTTTATGTGATTACCTGGTTATTGGGACGCACAAAATGTTAACGAAAGACTCCTTTATTAATATTACTGGTATTTAATTATAAGTGGCCTAGTATAAGAGGATTTACCAAAACAAATTGTCTATTTATTTAATTATAAGATTATACATTAAATATTTGTCCCGGGTACAAGTCCATTCCAGATTCTAGAATCTAGAATCTAGATCCACTATTACCTGTCTTCGTCGAAACCCCGGGAAATCCCCAGTCTTCGTTATTAAAAACCTCTTTCTCAATCTCCAGCTTATACATGTCGTGTGGTACCGTCATCTATGCAATCACATTCTTACCGTATAAAACATGCCAATGAGACTGCTTAACCACGCAAGATATAAGTCTCTTTCACAGTGTATCATACAACGATTGACATAGATTTACACACAATTTACATATGCATTTTCGCAGACACACGGTATCAGACCAATCGTGTGTAGGCGTAATAGCTGGGTTTTTCCCAGATCTATATTTAGATCATGTTTACCCTATTTTTAGCCACACATTCGGTGCGTCGTGACGATTTCGCTTGGTTTCGATTGGTTTATAGACCTGGAAATCCCCAATTTGTAGTGTTGTAATTTCTATTCTAACCACAAATGGGATTTCTACAGTGCTTGTTTTCGGTATCATGTAAATTTTGTTGAATGGCGTTGCAGACTTTTGACGATTGTGGACAAAAATCACGATGATTTGACAACAACGGACGGACACCATTATTGTTTTTTTCCATTCCAAAGTAAGCTTATTTTTATGTAGTTTCAATGATGAATTGAATGGCAGTATGGTTTGAATACCTTACAATTTCGGCAAAAAAACCGTGCGGGCCGCAATTGTTTCATGTTGATTTCAATAGCAAGCATATCATCATGCCATTAATTTATTATCATAATGATAATTGATAACAATAAGTTTGGCAGCTAAGCCAGGCTGAGGCATGAGATTGACTTGAGAATGTAAAATAAAACACCAATTAATAAAACTATAGTATAAGCTCATGCATGGATGCCCTTTTTACAAACAAAGATTCACCAACCTTATTAAAATGTGTAATTATATTAAATATAGGCCTACTTGATTTGATTTGTGGCCGTTGTGGGTTTGATTCTGACTGAGTCTTAGTCTTACCCAAAAACTATTTAGGCTACATACAATATGTTAGGTTGGAAATACAGCAATGTTGTAAGTTCAGTAAGATTCAATCTCTGTGGTTTGAGCTAGTTGAGACTTGCTATGTAGGATTATTTCTCCTTCTCCTCTATACTCTGTGCAAGGAGGTCTACACTGTAAATGACCGGTGCATGACTCTCTGTCTGACACATAATAGCTCTATTTGACTTGGATTGGAGCTATATGGAATGAAACCTACAGGCTACAGGACATCACTTTTCTGAATAAGATTGGTCTAACTTTGCTTCAGTTCAGAGTATTACATATGTACATTTAATGTTCAAAGAATATGCCTTGATAAATGGCTCAACCTATTTAAATTTGGATCAGTCCATCCCTGCCATTAGAGTAAATTTATGATGCTCCACTTCAATGGTAGACTCCGTATCTAAGTGCACAGACCTATACCACCCAACAATTGACCTCGATATACCAGCAATTTTGGGATTTACGGTACTAGTTTGCAGGGATTTAAACCTGGGGAGCTTTCGCTTTAAGTAGTGTATGGCAGTGGAACTACACACCTGTGACATAAACTCCCGCATCGGACAAGGCACATTCTTAAGGTTTAAATCCAGTTCCTTGATATAGCATAATAACAGGCCCATGCCATTGCCACTACCAGGCAAGAAAAAAGCTCCCAGTGTGCTTCAAATTGGAAAATGGTCACAGGGCCACATCATGATCTTGTATCATTTTGCAACGCAAACGCAATGTGTTGCCAAGAATAGCGCCACTCTTTTTTGATGTGCTCAGAGTCACTTTGTGCGTATGTATTGCCTGCAAAATATGGAATCTACTTTTCATGCTTCAAATTTCCTCTCCTATTATTTTAATAACCCTCCCTGTTTACAATACATTGTATACACTCCTAACTCACTACAGGGTGATCCGATGGAGGGCCTGCCCACCAATGTTAAGAAACACCACTACACCAGATCCCACATCTGACACCAAATTTGTCTGCACTGCTCATCAATAATAACTACTCCCTGAGACCGTGGCGAATCCAGGGAGTGCTTCGGTGGCTGCAGCACCCCGGGGTATAAAGCCAAAAACAAAAATTAAAGGAGAAAATTAAGAGAGGGAAAGGAAAGGAGAACAAGATTAGTTAGGGGCGGGAAGACGAAGACAAGAATGCTGCCGATGACACATGTGAGGGAAAAGCAGACTTTTTAAATTTTAGTATTGCTATTAAAACGTTTAGGTTCCATATGGAGAGTATCAATTTAGCAGGTTTGGCATTTTGTAATTTCCATTAAAATTGTCATACCAATTTAAAATCAACTTTAAGAATTTTTTCTGTTCAATCAGTGCAACATATAACTTCCCTTTTAAAGCTTTCATAACAACAGATAACAGGTTTACTTTCACTCAAGTGACAGACTAGAATTGTGACAGTTGGGACAAACTTTGAAGGGTATTTTCACTATACTTTCTATACTAAATAGCAAAAATATTTATGCGGCGTCCAAAATTGATGCGCGCGGAGACGAGAAACATGGTATTTATATTACTTGGCCTTTTTCAATTCAACAAGATGGCTGCAGGAACGTTTTTCTGGACTATTTTAGTTCAAAAACTGATTTTGTTTTTGCGCGCTTCTCGCACATTTTTTCTACAGGTTTCAAGCCTGGCCCGAGCATTTTGCTCCAGTCTGGTCCATATGGACTGACCGTGTAAACAAACAACTCAACAAACATTATATAATGGGTCTCGAACCACACCAAATATTCTAAATATTATGTTGGGGATGTTAAAAATGTCACACTGGATCTCCCCCCCCCCCCTCATTGACAAAAGAGTTTAAAAAAAGAGGAATAGGAGAAGAAGGAAGGAGAAAGGGTAGGGATGGGCATAGGTGGCGCAAATGGGGGTGGGGGGGGGGGGGGTTACGGGGTCACGTCCCCATAATTTTAATGTTTTGCGGGACATTAAAATGTTTTACTTGTCCAGTAAATTACTAGACCTTTTTAGTGTTAAAAATGCCAATTGTTGCGCGCTTCGTGCTTGTTAGTTTTAATGTTTCATTATTTTAGGCATAATAAGATGGCTACAGCAACGTTTTTCTGTACATTCTAGTTCAACAAAAACTTATTTTTTTTGCGTGCTCAGCGCTCATCTTTTTCTACAGGTTTTAACATCATAATGGGTCTCGAACCACACCAAATATTCTAAATATTATGTGGAGGACGTTAAAAATGTCATAGTGAACTTTTTCAGTGTTAAAAGTGCCTTGCACATATTAGTTTCAATGTTTCAATATTGCGCTTAACAAGATGGCTTCAGTATTTTTTTCTGGACAATTTTAGTTCATAAACTGAATTTATTTCAGCGCTTTGCACACATTTTTTTCTACAGGTTTCAACATTATAATTTGCTTCAGAATGCTGAATCTTTGCCTTCAAAATGCCGAAAACCCATGAGCTTCCATGGCTTCGCCCCTGGACCCCACCAGGGGCCATAAAAGCGGCCCCCTGCACCCCACCCGCTCCACCAAGGATACAAAACTTGGCCCCCCATCAAAACAGTCCTGGATACGTACACCCTTGGGTGTGTGGCGTATTGGGTATAAATAGCCGTTTTGGTTAGGTTTGGCCTGTTCAGTGTTCTCATATGAAAAGTTAGACTTCAATCTCAACCAAAATTTGTGACAATAATCTTTGGGTATGGGGACTTGAGATGACTCATTCGTGTACCCAGATTAACCTAATGACCCCTGCATGCCCTATGACCCCATTTTGTCAAAACTTTAAGGCGCTCTCGTTCAATCTTAACCAAACTTGGGTATCTTTGGGTATACGGGACTTGAGCTAACTCATGGGGTGTACCCAGAGTCCCAGATTGACCTCTAATAACCCCTACATGACCTTTGACCCCATTTTGTCAACATTTTAGGGCTCTCTCATATGAAAAGACAGACCTCAATCTCAACTTCACATCTGCATACATGTAAGTGTCACAATTTAAATATCATTATTAATTCTGCAAATTATATGTTTGAATGTATGACCAACAGACTTCCTTACACTTTACATGATGCGCTTGCATTCATTGATTAAAGCCTGGCCATTCAGAACTACTCCCATTAGGTGAATCTCCCTGCCAGGAGGATTCGCAAGTCGTGACTTGCAGTATTTTTATTTCATTAGTTTAGTTAAGTTTTTTTATTATTTTTTATTTTAATCATTTTCTCACTTATTAGTATACGAGGGTCATTCAATAAGTTCAACCTCATAAAATATAAGCTAGTTTTATGAAATATTCCACAATTGTAGCTTTGAATCACAGCTACAAATTCATGGTAAATTGATCGGAGTACTGGTTGTACTTTTCTGAAGATACACATACTTTCATGTTAAATATTAAAGATGAGCAAATGCAGTGTAGCCTACAAATAGGGTTTATTCCATAATAGCAAAGCTTAGGATATCCAATATATGGTTTTGTCCTTGTTTTTCCATCCTCCCCCACCCTCCACTCCCCTTGGTTTCTTTGATTAATATACTTGTTTGCAAATATTAAATCCAAAGTGTCACAATTGTTAATGGAATAAAGCAAGAATGTTATCTTAGGTGTCTAAGATACAACTTAGACGTCTTACCTTACACATTCTATGTGTAACCTTATGCGTAAAAAGTGACGTACTATGACCTTACGCGTACTACAGGGTGAGTCAGAAAGAACGGGCGCTTTTTTCACAAAAGCGTCACAAAAGATGTAGGCATGCATATTTCAAATCAATGGTAGCGCTTTCAAGACCTACAATTTGGCTTTCATTCAAAAGAAGAATTTTAAAATTCGACCATTTTGTTATCATGTTACACTAATTTGAGTAAAGCCCCAAAATCTGAAGCAAATCCATGGAATGGTCGAATTATCAAGCCATTCCTAAAAGTATTCTAATGGGGTTTACCTCCTGAAACAGTAGATATGCCTCCTTTTACTTTTGCTTTTTGATTTCAGGCTTTGTATTAATCATAATTACACAGTTCTATATATTTCCAGTCATTTTAAGATATTGTATCCAACATTCATGTGCCTTTTCAGTTTTTTCACTAGTTTGATTGATCAACATCTCTGAATCAGGTAATCAACAATAACAAAGGTTACTGCCATTACGTGGATTTGGCTTTAAAATACCGGGTTCTTCTCAAATGGTTGCAAGTTTATGACGCAATGTTCGAATTCAAAAATTCTTTTTTTGAATAAATTCCAAATATGTGTTCTTTGTAACGCTATATTGGGTTTTGCATGAAGGCCTAATATTTCTGTGGTGCTTTCGCCAAAAAAGTGCCCGTTCTTTCTGACTCACCCTGTATGTGTAACCTTACAGTAGATGACTAACCTTACACATATTATTAGTTAATATCCTCTGCATGTTCACACAATACGGAAAAATACATATGGTTTGGCATGTCATATATCACATGAGGCTGCAGGCCGAACGTGATAATGGCACAACTCATAGGTATTTTTCCGTATTGTCTGAACAACAGGGGATAACGAATTTATTGTTTAGTCCAAAGGCCCGATAAAAATGGTATTCAAACACTCGCAGAAAACAAAACTCCCTCCCTTTGAACAAGGCGCTGAATTCTCTTCCCTTCCTACCTCCGTAAAATCCCCCGAAGTTAACCACCCTTTAACAGGCTCTGCGCCGTCACCTCTGTCTATAAAATCAGCGCGAAACATATATGTCCGGTTATGTTAGATGCAAATCATTTATTTTTCGGGGTGGATTAGACCTTTTTGCGGTCTATTTCGGACTCAGAATGTAACAGAAATCGACTCAGTTGCGTTTTAAAATCATCCGCCATTGTATTTGTTTATTATTTACGTGTCATATTTTAAGCAACTCTTCCACAGACGCAAAGCAATCGCTTTACACGGTTAACTGGTAACGCGGTTACTGGTAACGCGCTTCATCGAAGATATGGAATATATCGTGTGGTTTGACTTTCTTGTTTACACGATATGGATCAGATTTCATACGTGGTAACCAATGAAATTGCAGTATTTACACCTACTAAACGATAATTGTTTATACTATGAAATGACTTGTAACAATGAATTTGATTGAGTAGCAGTATTCCAGCATGCTAAAGGCATATACAATTGAGTTTATTTGCAAGCCTAAATGTTATATTGCTTACAATCTTATTTATACATTATATGTAGACAGGCCTACAATCTGTAGTTTTCCATTTTCAGTATTAAAATCGTGCTCTTATCATATCTAACCATACGATACAGAGAGAAAACAAAAAAAATATGCTTTTCTTGTGAGTTAAATTTCCGTTTCTTTTGTCCAAAATCTCTCCCTGGCCTTGACCGCATCAGAACAAAAGTATAACATATCAATTATCATTTACTATAAATACATACATGTAGCTATGAATTCGAGCTTTAATCATGAAAAATGTCACAACACACATCTGACATTATTAGCAATGTTATGAAGGAAGAGGTAGAACTTATTGAATGACCTCAATATATACACAATTTCTTGATCCTGTGTATTTACAAATTTACTGTTTTGTATACAATTTTTTGTCTTGATCCTGAAATCTTTGATCTACTTTGATTTTACATCCTGATGCTATTGTTTTCCTGTCCTTTGTCCCTATTTTATGCAGTTTGTTCATGGCCAATTGCAGGGTATGATTTACACAGTCGCGTCGTTAAATGCTCCGCACTTTGCAGAATTTGCTATACATTCTAAAAAGTGTATAGCAGTTTTATACGAATGCATTTCAATGTAACAGTTTATCATTTTTAATTAACGTTTGTAATGTGACACCAATTTGCTATCAATTTGTTCACAACAATCGATGGGGGTAGGGGTGGGGGTGGTGGTGGGGGGGGGGGGTAGAGGTAGTATGCTTATGATTTTTTTAAACATCTCTTTATATTATATGCATATTTCTTCTGAAGCCAAATAATGCATCATAAAATGATTTTGTTACATGTTTTTCTCCCCAATTTGACCCTAAAGTAAGGTCACGAGTTTACCGCGTTGCAGATATTAAAATCGCGGAATTGAGGTTAAATGCGGAAAACAACATTTTGTTGAAAAGAAGGAAAACAAATGCACAAAAAATGTCCAAAACACAAAATTTATAAATAGTCTTGAATAAAAAAATATAAATATTAAAAAAACAATACGTAATAAAACAAAACAAACAGTAATCAGGTAAGCCTAAAAATCTAAAATGTGTTTTATGTAAAGTGTGTTTATTTTGGTTTTATGGATCGTAAATTTTAAGGTTTCTTGGGGAAAATTTTATCACAGAAAAATGCAAAATTTACAAAGCGGAAAAATGCGGAATTGAACAGTTACAAAACAGAAAATTCGTGACCTTACCCTAAAGGAGTAAAATATCGACATGATTTTGAGAAAAGTTCCCTTTTACTTGAAATTGGTTAATCTTAAACCTTAAAACATGTCATGCACATAACACACCCCATATCAAACAAAAACCCTTATAACACATTGTTGTTGTTTATTACACATGCTTGACAAAAACCCTTATTACACATACTTGCAGTGTGATGTTCAACTGCCCCCCTTCCCCCTGGCCCAAAGAAACACAAAACTATGTCTTGAACAATCTGCAGTGTGTTGTCATACCCTGTTGTGCCATGTAAAGTGAGAGCCAGGCACTGTGCAGTGCGACTGATGATGTAGCATTTGGACTAAGAAATATAATGAACTGATCAGTGAACACTTTATTTCATGTTTTTGTTTTGTTTTACAGTCATCAAATGGAGCACCCCCACAGGTGCAGTAGGAAAGACATGTTTCAGTCTTTTACTGTATCTTGAAGAAATATTCTACAAATGTCCTATTCAATTTTTAGGTTTATTTTTATTCATCCCATAGTAAACCCATGAACCAGGAAGTGTTGTGAGCTTTAACATAGAATGAATTTTGTTTATTATACAGACCAAAACAATTTGATTCGAGATGATGTGATATTATTTTATAGAACCTTCTTAATTTTAGAGTGATATTATTTTACAGTTGTTATACATTGTCAAAATATGATTCCCCCTCCCCCCCCCTCCCCCCCCCCCCCCCCCCCCCCCCTTGTAACACTCATCAATGGTTATGGTAATAGTATCAATTAAATATGTTCGATTGTAGTTTTTCAAAATGTGACCAATTTGATGAAATCCCGGAACTAGACATGCTTGATTGATTACCGTACATGATATTATTGAACGTCAAAGTCCATTGCTGTCCTCTGTGCATGTGACCTGTGGTTTGTGGTAAAGGAACTAAATGTTTGTTTGGTTTAAGCGTAAACAATGGCAATTTCTTTTTTAGCTTGATTTTACTGCTTTGTTTTTCACCTATAACTAGTGTACCATTTATAACAGGCCATGGTCTTTTTGATGTCACTCACATTCAATAGACTAATGTTAGTTCCCCTTCATAGTCACTACATCGAGAGCTGTAATCTCATGGACGTGCACTTTTTTACAAGTTATGACTAAAAAAGGTTTCTTACATTTGACATCTACACCTATTTGAGATTGACTTTCCATTCCTAATTATTCATGAAGGATAGCCACTTCAGATTTTAGGTTTATCTTTTGGATAGGAACAAGAAGGTATTAGGATGCTGTACAGAAAGTTTATTCTCAACCTAACCCCCACCCCACCCCCGCCCTGTCTGGGTTTTAATTAATATAATGAAAGATACCAAGATATTCATGGGAGGAGCTAATGCATAATATTGTAAGGTTAATCATGTTCACTGCCAACTACAACAAATGAAATAACATTTAAGACATCAACTATTAACTAACCAACAAATTGCATTGCCCCCCCCCCCCCCCCACACACAGTCCTTGCAAATGCCATTGAAAACTAGTCTAGATCTACTCTATTTACCATACAATTTATTTGTCTTCAACAGTAAACGACCCCTCATTAACAACCACAACATTCAATCAGTGTTACAACTCAAGTTGGCCGTAAGACCACGATGGCGGACGACGATCGCTCCGATTCGCTCCAATCTGTTGAGATCCCCGGAGAAATGCTACAACTTATCAACGGTCAGCCAACTGAGATGACCATCACCGGTACAGATCTGGACCACATTGGCATCCCTGGATTCCAACCAGAGACATTGAATGATCTGTCTACTCCAAAACTACAAGTGATTGAACAACCTAAATCGGTAGGTAAATTACAATGTCTACAGGGATTGTTCTATATTAAAATGATGGAACGTACAATTCAACTTTGTAGATATTAAGAAGTTTTGGGTGCATAGACAGCGGAAAACAGGCGAAGGGGGGTGGTGGGGGCGGAATCAGGATAAGAGCTACATCCCTGAAATTTTGTGGGAACATCGCCCCATTTATAAACACTACAACTTATGAATGTGTGGTTTTGGACAGGGGGTATTACTATTGGGTTGAAAATTTGGAAACGTCACAGATTTTCTGTAAATGGGGCTAATCATGGCTTATCGTTGTTGTTTTGTGGCAAGTTTGGTACCAAATTGTGCCTAAAAGATTCATCCACTTGACCACACATGAATAACATATATCTTTATAATAAATTGTTTCTTTTCAGCGTGGATTTCGTTTCCGTTATAGTTGTGAGGGTCCTTCTCATGGTGGTCTTCCCGGTGTCAACAGTCAAAGGGGATCAAGGAAAAAGACATATCCTTCAATTGAGGTAATCTTTCTTGTTAATTCCAGCAACAATGTCTTTTATAAACCATTGTAGCATGTAGGCACAAAAAGCAAAGGATAGATATTCCGACCACATGTGATGTGATCAAGCAAAATGAGTCGGAAGTCTCAAATATTGATTTTGAACTATAACCAAACAAAGGATAAGATTTCTTTTGTTTTCTATTGTTTTGAAAACCCTTCACTAAATTAATTGGTCATATCTTTGGAAGTAATTGGAAATCTATAATAAAGATCTAAAAATGTAATCACTTTGACTTCATCAGACTTATTTTACTTGATTGTATCACATTGTTGATTACGAAAAAGCATTTCAACACTTGAATCTTCATATGACTTTATCAACTTAGAAGGCGACAAGAGAGTAGTGGGGTTGGGGTGGGGGAACAGGGGAGAGAGCAGAGAGGTTGGGGCATGGGAACAGGGAGAGAGCAGAGGGGTTGGAGTAGGGGAACATGGGCACAAACAAATGTAGCGGACTGTAAGCATGCCTTTCCGAGCAAGAAAATATGTAAAAAGGGTTGTTTCAAGATTGTTTGTGCTTTTCCAAGAAAAAGTGTACCTTTTCAAAATCCCGTTGATATTTTACTCGTTCAGCCTGTTCAGGGGTCAAATTGGGGAGAAAAACACACAAAAACTTCATTTCATGGTGAATTTTGGCTTCAGAGGAAATTATACGCAAATAGGACGTGTCTTGAAAACCTTTGGTCACACATGCTTACAGGCTCATGACATTTGACTGCCACTCCAAAGGGGTAATAAATTGCCCATATTATGCTGTTTAACCACAGGGAATCTAGAAGACCATCACTTCTCTCTTTATTGTAAGGAAGAACCTCAACATCAACTACACACAGGGTTTTTATATTTTAAAAAAGTTTGAGATTTAGCAGCCCTATGCAGGGTGATACACCTTTGAAAATGTTTGTGATAATAATAATTGACCTTTGATAAAAAGAACCAACTTAAAAAATGTTTAAATTATTGGTTATTTAAATAATATGAAGTTAAAAGTAGAAAATGCTGTTATTAAACAGTGTTGTACAAAATGTTTAGTAGGTCCAGGCTAGGCAACTCTTTAAAAAAATAGAAGCAATAATGTTTAAAAAAAACCATCTTTAAGATATTTACAATTTGTTGGAATTTAAAAAATTAAAAAAATAATGATGAAAAATGAAAAATAAATGACCTAATGTACCAACGAAACAGCCTGTATTTTGTTCCTTTTTGTTTTCTTCATATTCCCCCTCCCTCTTGGCGGTAGGATTCTTATTTTGTAAATAATAAAAAGCTTAATCAACTTCTCATTACAGATTATAAACTACAAAGGAGCAGCCAGAGTTGTTGTTTCTTTGGTGACAAATGAGGAAGTTCCTAAACCGCATGCCCATAGTCTTGTAGGCAAGAATTGTACAAACGGTATATGTACAGTACAGCTTGGTCCAAATGATATGACCGCAAGGTAAGATAATTACTGACAGTCGCTAAACCACATCCTTATAATCTAGGGGGGAAAGAAGACCGCAAGGTCAGATAATTACTGACAGTCACTAAACCACATCCTTATAATCTAGGGGGAAAGAATTGTGCTAATTGGACTGTATGAATGAAAATAAGAACAACAGAGTCTTGATTTAGACCTGCAATAATGGTGGTTAGTCCGCCAGAATGGAACCCTTTTTATACTTCATTCAAAACAAAGCCACAAAAAAAGTACAACTTCTTGTTATTTCAATATTAAATTACCTATATATTATGTGCTGATACCCTGGGTCAAAAACTCCAGGAGAATCCGAGAATCCATTCTCGCAAAGATTCCTACGGGTAAAGTTACGTAGATAATCTGTCTAACACACTATTCGAATGGAGGAGCATCCACAAATTCTCGCAAAATCCTTTGAGAGACTCTAAATTGGATTCACGCAACATTTGACAAACTTGTTGAGACCCTGACTTGTCATAATACAATGGTACTGAATTAGGTGTGTGAATACCAAAAAGATCCTTTGTATAATTGGACTGTCCTTCAACTAAATGTGGACTTTTGGTCTAACTTTTTGAAGTGAATATGGACCATAATATGGTGCTTATTATTAAAATGGATAAATGTCAAAAATGGAATGTTAAATTGACCCAAGAATTAGGGTTCAAAAATCAATCTCAGTTTGGTGGATGAAGGAGAGGATTAGGGTAACAGTTTCCCATAGCACCCAATGTACTACATGTAAGATGAATATTCCAAAGATATAATATCCAAATGTAATTGTATCATTATTTATTATTAATATTTATCATATATTTTTACTTTTTTCCAAATGTAATTGTATCATTATTATTATTTATCATATATTTTTACTTTTAATTAGTTTTATTATAATACCAAAACCATTTGTAATTTATTTTTCCACCTGTGTAGTTTTCCTAATCTTGGTATTCTTCACGTCACAAAAAAGGACGTCAAAAAGGTCCTTAAAGCACGCTTGATGGAACATCGCAAGATCTACCAGTCGGTGATGGGCACATCTGGAGATACTGAAAAAGAGGTTGAGAAGAGCGCCCACGATGCGGCTAAGAACATGGACCTTTCCGTCGTGAGACTGTGTTTTCAGGCATACCTACCTGATGGCAACGGCAACTTCACTAGGACATTGACACCAGTGATTTCAGTGCCGGTGTATGATTGTAGTAAGTTTTTGTTTGTTGTTCGTTTTTGGCCCTTGAACTTGTTTAGAACAGACTGCCATTATATAGGAAGTATAACTTTATGTACAGGGTGAGTCAGAAAGAACATGCACATTACTAGAGGAAGAGCGACAACAATTCCAGGCCTGCATATTCAAATCCAATGATAGCGCTACATAGACCACATATTTGGCTTTCATGCAAAAAAAGATTTTTTGAATTCGAACATTGCATCATAATGTCATAAATTACAACACTTTTAGTAGAACCCTGTATTTTTAGCCAATCCATGGAAAAGTAATAGTGGGTGGCTGATCAGAGATGCCAACCTATGAAATTAAAGAAAAACATGAACAGGTACATGAATGTTGGATACAAACTCTTAAAATGACCAGAAATTAATAGAACTGTGAAATTACGAGTAATAAAGCCTGGATTTAAGGGGGAAAGTGAAAAAGAGGCATTTCAGCTTATATTCAGCAAGCGAACCTCATTAAGGAATGGCTTGATAATTCGACCATCCCTTGGATTGACTTCAAAATTTGGGCCTTTACTCAAATTAGTGTAGCATGATAATGCAAATTGGTCGATTTTTGAAATTCTTTTTATGAATGAAAGCCAAATTATTGGTTTTGAATTATGCACCCATACATTTTTTGTGACGCCTTTGTTAGAAAAGTGCCCGTTATTTCTGACTCACCCTGTATGCTGATTGGCAAGAAGGAGATACAAGGTTTTGACAGAACAGCGACGATACATGCTATCGTTTAAGTTTTTATCAATATTTGTCTTTCTGATTGACACTATGTAGAGGCCCCAAATGCTGCCACATTGAAGATTTGCCGGATGGATAAGAGTTCTGGCTGTGCAGCCGGTGGAGATGAGGTCTATCTGCTGTGCGATAAGGTACAGAAAGACGACATCCAAGTGCGCTTCTTTGAGATGAGCAGTGAGGGAAAAGTCACCTGGGAAGCCAATGCTGACTTTGGTCCAACTGATGTTCATAGACAGGTAATGCAATTATCTCATTATACAGACCCGCCATCTGCAAGGAGAGCCTCAAACTGTGGTACCGCATCGAATGAGACTATTCCATAACATTTTGTAACTAGTTTGACTCTCTCTACACAATATGACTGGTCATGCAGCGAGACATTGTGAAATGATGCAACACTTTCATTCAATCTAATTCCAATTCGAGGCTCGCCTTGCAAATGGCAGATCCGTACAAAGATCAAATACCCAATGAATCAATTAGTAAACAAATTGGATGGTTCGACTTTTTAGATTGTGATTTTTAAATCATAATCTAAAATGTTGACATTAGTTAAACTAACTAAGAAACAGGGAATTAATATATCTGACTAGTTTAACTCCCCGCCTCACGTTCCCTTCTGTGACATCGATATAAATTAATTTTCACAGAAGTGAGAACTTAAAGCCAGAATTCCAGTGATGCATATCACTAACACCGATGATGGAATATGTCTTTAATCATGCCAAGTACATACACCAGTGCATTAGAAACACACCTATGAAAGGGAGCGATTCAATTGACATGGTACACCACAATGTTGATAAATTTCAAGATGTTTGCATGTGGTACAAATAATATTCTATATATAAAACCTTAAGAGCGATCAGGACAAAACCAATTTGTTTCCTGTCGTGCAACAAAATTCCAGTCAAAATAGTCTTGTTGCAAGTGTTTCTAATAATAGTCCCCCCCCCCCCATCTTAGCCTTGGCTTAGTCTAAATCACTCAATCAGTTTAGCATGTTCAGTACCGAGTGATATCATTTGAACTGTTAACAGTAAATAGCCAAATGAGCTCAATTTTTAAATTGAGCTCATTTGGCTATTGACTGTTAACAGTTCACACAGAAAAGTACACACTTTTAGAGCTAGAGTGTGTACTTTTCTATGGAAATAGATTTTTGTCACATGCAAATGATTTGTTTGGATATGTGCCATGTTTACCTTTAGTTTTGAAGCAAATTTAAAACCGTTTCAGCGTTCTGCTTATGTCTATACATTAAGACTTCATTTCTGATTAAAGGTAGATGTTCCGATTTTCAACTTGAAGTTTTCTATTCTACATGAAAGGTCATCCTTAAAAAGTCGTGTTCCAAAGTTTGAGTTGCATAGCTCTAATGGTTCTTATTTTAGACACACAAGATGCTGTGAACTGTACCCATTGAGTAGTACATAAACTATATCGGTGGTTACCACCATTCGCGGTAATTCGACGTTATTTCATCGATTTCTCCGTAATTATACCGATTTAGGCCGTCAAATTTCAGTATGATGATGAGAAAAATACGAGCTTTCATATGATATGAAAATCTCCGTATGTTTGAAATAATTCTGTGTTACGAAAATGTGATCGGGTCATCTACCTTGAAGTGTTTTGTACCAGCCACGTCAATCATGGTCAATACCGTTCACTCCTCTCTGATCTTTAATACCCATGGTATCCTAAAATATCTGGCGTTTCATTGTAGTTTGCAATTGTGTTCAAGACACCACCCTACCGCAACCCTAACATTGAGAGGCAAGTGTACGTCCAAGTGCAGTTGAAGAGACGTAGCGATGGTGATGTCAGTGATCCCAAACCGTTCACATACTATCCTAAGGAGCACGGTGAGTCATAATATGGGTTTAATGAGTTCGCCGTCAGTCAAGTTTAAAACTGTCAAGCTTTCGTCAGGTTTAGGTGTGAATTCTTCAGGACCAAATTATAGTAAGCAAACATCGAGATTGCCAATTCTCTATTATCATCATTTGGGCTACCTCTTGCCCGATGATTTGATATTAGGTGCCTTGTTGAAACAGCATAGAGAATTGTACAATAATTTATTTTTTTTATCAGATGGCTATACCACTTTATATTGTAAGAGAAGTAATTCAAAAATGTATAAATTATTTTTTCAGTTTTATCTGTAAAATTGTATAATGATTAAAGAAACTATATTGAAAGTGGGGCATGTAGTATGCTAGTTCCCTGCACCCTGGATCCCCGCCAACTCATCCATAGGTGCACGTATAGGCAACTCCATTACTTGCGAGAATCGACTCTTCACCCCATTACGTTGTTGCTCTGTTATCACATATGGCAATAACGATCAATACAAGTTTTAGTTGAGGTGACAAGTCGAATACCGAAGGCATTGTCGCACGGCCATGGCTACTGCGCAATGAGGAGCGCTGTACACCATGCGTGTGAACTGTGAAGTCCCGGTCGTGGGTGAAGACACAGTGTATTTGGTGCCAATCAGTGAATTTGTAATCGTTCTAGTGCGACGCTGGCATTGACTGAATTTATTTCGTGGATTATTTTACATCATCTCATGCATATGCATGACTTTTATGCCAGCAAATACATATGACTTGATATGCGCGTACCTGCATCTATGGATAAGTTGTGTGGAGCCCATTAATTCAGGGAACCAGAACAGGCTTGTCGATACAAATGTGGCGTGATCAAGCAATTAGTCGGAAGTTGCAAATGTTTATTTTGAGACACAACTGAACAAAGGATATAATTTGTTTCATCTTCTTTTCTTTTGAGAACCCTTCAATAACTCATATTTGGAAGTAATGGTCCATTTTTAATGGGGTTTTCTTCCAGATTTTGCATTACACATGACCAATACAATCAAGTAGAAAACTAAAAATGTGACAATTTTGACTTGGGACTCATTTTGCATGATCATTATACCTTTAAGCTATTTATTTCATTTGTTTGAACATGCAGATCGTGAATACATACAGAGGAAGAGAAAGAAGCCCTTACCCCACTTCTCAGACCATTTCGGTGGTGGTAGTAGACCCTTTGGCAATACTGGACAAGGAGGTAGCGGCACAGGCATCCGACCTGGTGGAACGGGTATGTATTCAATTTATAGAACAACTAAAGCTTTCTCTGGAGTATAGTCAGCATATCACATCAACGTCAAGAAACATGTATCTTGGCAACAACAAAAAACCTCTGTCCTACAGGCAGTTAGACCTTCAAGGATGGGTCGGTTTGTTGAGTTGTTTATTGTCTTCAAAGTGACAGAAAAAATCGCTAACATCTGTACAAAATTGCCGTTTTTTGATGAACTCAAAAGAGAAAACAGAATTTCGGAAATATGGGTTGGTATTCATTTGCAAGTAAGCATTTCCACCCCCACCCTAATTTCTATGAGCCCATATAATAGTGTATTTTGGACACCTTTTGGACACATAGAATGTTGACTTTGTTAGTCTATGCTGCATTACAAAGACAATCCTTATAGCATTACACTTTGACATATCAAGCCTGGGTAAAGATTCTAAAAAATATGTTTGTTTTATGTTTTGGTGTCTCTTTTCACTTGAGTGGATCACATTTGCACTGATACCTGTGTGTGTATGATTAAGGATGTTTGTTGATTTTGTTATTTTTGGCATCTCTGCAGATTGTCAAGATGCATAGCTTTTTTGTCAATAATGATTGATACAGATATAAATCACATCCACCATAAACAAGGAAATCAAAACTAATTTATGTTGTTGATGTCATTTCTCTATTATCAAACTAGTAACATGCCTTTTTTTTGTGATTTAGCCCATGTGTTGACAACAAAGGAAAGGGGGCGACAACCCTACTAAAGTCAGAACCACCGTTCCTTTAACAAATTTAGCGTAGTGTACCATTGCGTACTGTCTGACCACATACTGCTTAGACTAGGGTGTGGATTTCCTCAAGGTCCACTCACACACATTGACCCACACTGTGTCATACACGTACAAGGAATAGTGGCATTTACTTTTAAGTGGAATTAAAATTCAAAAGAGGTAAACATTCTTTAACTTTAGTATGCCAATGGTTACTTTTCACTGTGACTAATTTGATGTACCCATCACCTTTCTTTTAATGCAGGCTACCCGTTCGTTGGCACTACTGTACCAGGGACCTTCGGGTTCCAACCAACCCCACCCTTTCAGCAACCTATAGCTACAGTGGGTATGCAGTCAGGAATACAACACCAAATCATGTTGCAGCAGAATACAATGGGTAAGTGCAGAATACTTTCCAAGCGGCTATTACTTTTACCATTTTCAAAACATATTTTTCAGATACCTTTCCAAACTTTCAAGCCTATCATAACCCTAACCCCCCTCCCCCCCCCCCCCCCAATACTACAAAATACTGCTTGTGAGCCTATATGCGAGCTCCTGTGCGGACGGTTTTCGTTGCCGTAATCAACCGAGCCTATATAGTGAGCTTGGTATACTGCGTGAACGAGTAGCTGAGGGCAGTGGCTTTAGTGGGTGGGACGAAGGGGCCGATGTCCGGAGGGTCCAGTATCGATTCCCGGCGATTTAGTTGGTGTTTTCTCTTCGAAAATTGTGATCCTGGTTGAAACCCGGGGTTAGAGTTAAGAATTACTGAACTAAAACTAGGCATGTTTGTACTTATTCTAACGCATTTCTCATGGTGATTTCAAATTTGGTGATGAAGTTCAATAATGTTGGCATTTTTGAAACATATAGTGAAATGTTGGAACTGTCGTCTGCAGACGACTGCTGTGTGGAAAGAGTAAGTAGGATGGGGTATTTGTTGGGTTAATTTTACTTTTCAAATGGGGTTGTTTTGGAAATGGTTTATCATTACTTTCATTAGGATGCTATGACTAAATGGGTCGAAAACTTTCGAGCCAATTATTGGAATGGATCACTATATTCTAGGCAACTTTGACAATGGGTCATATTTTCTTACAATCTGCTTACTATTTGGATGGGTCCATTTTTCGACCCACCGGTGAAACACCTTTAGCATCTTTGAGGTCAAGTACCCCCTCTTCCGGTCACCAGAACCATTAGGTTGACAGGTCTGAAAAAATACCTAGTTTCCCACACAAACATTTCCCGTATAAAAAGGTAGAATCCATTCAAAATGTTTTATGCATATCTTTATTTTCATAACTACAATTCTCCAACAAATGGTAAATTCCCTGCAAGTATCCTCCTCAATTCTCAATCTTACTCTGGGCCTGAGTATAGGCTGGGATGGAATGGATACACAAGAATGTATAGTCTTTTCCTTCCAGAAATCCATATATGTGATTAAACTTTGTCATTTAAATGAGCAGCAAATTCATTCAACCTGTACAGAGGGTAAGACACCCTTGAAAACGGTATTCAAGAGTGAAAAATGTTGACAATACCATTGTTTTCCTGCCTAAAAAACCACACTAGTTCAAATTTAAGCTACGATTTTGGTGTTTAACCTTAGAGAAATGTACTTATTGAAATTGTTGCCAGATTGGAAGGCTTAACTCTGATGATGATGCTTGTTTAGCATTTTGAAAGCTAAGTACTTCAATTCTCCCAGCAAAGACCAATCAGTTTAAAATGTGTGTTGATGTATACTTTATTCATCTGTAGATACCTACAAATGATCTAATATTCTCAACTATTTGTGTAGTTAAAATCATACCGAAATAGTAAAAATCCATTCATTTGTTATCTTTCTGTTTTTTTGTTTCTTTCTTTGTAGGGCAAGGACAACAACAACAACAACTCCGAATGCAACAGCAGCAGCAGCAACACATGTTAAGACAACAGCATATTCAGCAGCAGCAACAGCAGCAGCCACCACAGCAGCAACCACAGCAGCAACCACAGCAGCAACCACAGCAGCAACAGCAACAGCAGCAGCAGATGAATGGTGGCTTCTATCAGGCTAAATCAGGCACCGTGCTCCAACCACGCGGCATCGGCGGGATGTTTCCTAGCGCCAAAGATGCAAGCAGCAATGGGGACAGAGTTGTGCCAACAATGAAGAAACCTTTGTACAGTCCGACGGGCAAACTGTCCGAGATTGGGAAACTTGAGACAGATTCTTCCCCTCCAGCTCTACCCTCCGAAGATTCCGAGGGAGATTTAGAGAAGGACTCTGCACCTATAGGTAATTGATATAGTCCATAATTTGGATCTAACGCCTTATCTTTACAAAACTATGATACTGTAAAACCAGAAATGTTTGCATGCATTAAAAGTTCGCTAATTTCGCGAGCGCATGAATATTTCCAATCTACCTTACAGTGCATTGCAAAGTTACACAATGTAAATCCAAAGTTTACATTCATAACATTTTCATGCCATGAATTAGGCCAGTATTGCTAGTTAGTGAAATTTTAACCTTGTGAATATATTTCTCTTTTAACAGTAGTTGTCAGCGTATTATTCTCACCAACTGTGCTGTAGTGCTTATTTATATGTAAATACGGGTAACACACATGTCTTTTCACGAATGGCCTACCTTTAGCCAAAAATAAACACTAATCTGGGTTCTACCTATGAGTAAGCTGTCACAAATTAGTCCAGTGTAAAGATTTAATCTGTAAGACATGTGGACTATGGGCTACCTTATCTATTTTGTAGGATTAAAATCGCTACCTCGGCACTGACAGCCTAGCTGGTCTATTTGTTATGGCATTTGCTTTGGTCTTAGTTCGAATTATTATTATTTATTATTTAATCTTTCTTTATTGAGGGTAAACAGCTTCAGTGTCAAGCACTGCTTTCCAAGCAGGCCCTCATTTCACAGAGAAAAATACATAATTATTTACAATATATATACATGGAATATAACAACTATTTACATAAATATATGGCTATGCGTTATGAACTCGCCACCCTTAGTGTTACATCACAAATATTATGATTTTTTACACCAATTGAGTTTCAATTTAGAATATCTCCACAATTACCAACCCTAAACTAGCAAAAGTATACATTTTTGGAAAGCTGAAGACACAAGCAATCTAAATATACACATTTCAACTCATTATACAGGGTGACCTTGAAATTATACAGGGTGGAAAAAATAAATTCCGGATAAAAAGTGGGTTACTTAATGCATTGCTTATTACTAACTTACAGTAATAAACTGAAAGTAAACAATGTTTATATGGTTAGAGGATGGGGGAAGCCTACTGACTTTGGAGAAAGAAAAATCACAGTTGTTTGTTAATCTCAGAATACAGGGTGTTCCAAATTATGTAGTTTTTTTTCTACAATTCAACATATTTTGAACTGAAACATTTTAGCCCTAACCCCAACTGAAAAAGTAAGTCCATATTTGGATTCCTTATCAAATTTCCCTTCAGAAAATGTATACTTTGACTATGATAGGATAAGTAATTAAAAAAATACAGCAACTTTTAGATTTTGAACACATCCGCAATACTTACTACAGTGTTCAATAGGAAAACGGGAAGTTTCGTACGTAAAAGTTCGTATTTTATAGACTAAACCAATCATAAAGAGTTCAAAATGATTAAAAACAATTAGCAGAATTGTTTAGCTGTAAATTAAGACCAAAATCAAGTTTGTAGCCCCTGTAGTACTTTAGCAGTGGTGAATTTAATCAAGTTTACACACGCGAAACGCCCCGTTCCCATAGAGTTTATGTGTACCTCCTCCCCCCCCCCCCTCCTCCTCCCCCCCTCCTCCACCTTGACTGTTCGCAATTCAATCAACCACAACTTCGTTAATTGAGAAGCTATATCGTTCATATTTACAGGTTTGTTTAGTCATATTAATTAGCTTTTAAATGAGACCAAAAACATGACTATAGCTGAGATATGATGAATTAAACAGATCACAATTTGAAAATACGTAACAACACCACCATTTTTGGGTGGCGAGTTCAAAACGCATGGCCATATATATACAGAACCATCAGATAAATTCAGCAAGGAAATGCAGAATTGTAATATACTTTAGAACACAAAATATAAATTCCATGGATCTTTGTTTTAAATTGTTGCATTGAATCCTATATTGTATCGTCCGATTTCATATAAAATATTTGCTTTCAATTCATTTTTTCTCAAAATGGGGACAACATTTCTAAGTTGGAATACTTTCTATTAACCCTTTGAACCCGATAGGTCGATTTATCGACCTATCGGGGAACGCCATATAACCCGATAGGTCGATAAATCGACCTGAGCGAACAGATGACACATTGATCATATGACTGAGTGGTCATGTGACCTGAAAGTCATGTGATGTTCCCCCGATGTGAAATACATTGTTTAGCAAGGTTTTCGTTGTGTTTTGATGTCATTTAGATGAAGAAAACAGTCAAAATAGCGCGAAATTGGATGAATATGCAACCCAATATGGCGCAGATGGTACTCAGGTAGACATGGATGCATTGTTTTACGGTCATGATTGGCAATTTTGGCGATAAAAACGGAAGTTTTTATGATATAAATAGGTTACGTTATACGTGTAGTGTAATGGCATACTGCCCTCTATCATCGGTAACATATATTACCGATGATATAGGTGTACTATATTTACCATTTTACCCCCGGAGAAGTCAGGGTGGGTGTACCGAACCCTTATAATAACTCCGGGTTCAAAGGGTTAAGTTAATTCATGATAGCTTGCTTACTCATAGTTATATTTATAACACCACAATCTGCCTAGGCATTTGCCTTGTTTTGATAATTTATTTCATGCTTGTAAGTTGTGGATTCGCTGGAGTTTTTCATCCAGATTGTCAGTCAATAACAAGCTCCATCTATGAATACAACTAAAAGTACGAGCTTAAAAGTTCTTTGTGTTAATAAATACAGATGATGACTTTGTGGATGTAACTGGTGACAGATTTAATCCAGCATGGGCCAAATATATCAGCCAAGAGGCGGTGTCTAATGTCGGAGGAAAGCTGAGCGAAATTGAGCTGAAAGATTCAGAAATCCAAACAGGTGAGATAAATGGACAATCAATTTAATTATAGGTCACTATATGAATATAATTTATAGCAATAAAAATATGCAGCAATAACCCACACAACTGTCTACCCGGGGTAGTCTAGGTAGAAACTACACACTTTGTGGACTTACGGAAATAAATCAGTTCAAAAAGTGGTCCTACAGTGGGAATCGAACCATAGACCTCTGCAATGCAAAGCATGTCTCTCAACTGCTAGACTAGCGAAGAGTGAACTGGCCAGGACATATGATTTTAATCCCTTTTAAACATTACGGCATAAAGCAATACTACCATTATAATCAGTACACGCAATATTAAATATTATGAATAGAACTGCGAGTCTGCGATACACATGTTCGTCTACCCCGGGTTGACAGTTGTGGGTATGTATGTCCATACTAACACAACACACAACACAACACACTTTGTAAGTAGTGTCATATGGCTATGTTTACTGAGCTACAATAGAAACTTATCACTTCTTGCAAGGGTATACATTAATATTCAAAGCATGTCAATAATCAGAAATGTGTAGCTTCTCTGTGTCGGATTTCTGACATGTGCTAATAATGGTTTAAATAATGTTGTGTGATTCCAAAGTCAGATATCGTTCAATAACACTTCAGTTTAAACTTTTGAATGTGGTATTCTTTCAACTGATATAATTAATTCAGATTCAAGTTTTGCCACCAAGATGTCTTTTTAAAGTTGTCATCCCATGGTATGGGTTTTGTTCAGTTGACCTGGGACTCTATCTTGCAGGGTATTGCCAGTTATTTATCAAAGATGGATGCAAAGGTTACTAAGACGTAGCTCGTAGAGGGTGCACCGGCGGTCTAATCCAAAATCTGATGCGAATTGTTATTGTAACATTCCACGCCTCACTAAAAATGCAACGCAAGCATATGCTGCCTGAATCTGCGGGTGCAGGTTTTAAACACAAACGCGTTAGTTCAAACCATGTGGTGTGTTGCATTACGCGTTAGATATAATCAATCAGTCACGCGATGAACGTACCTTTAAAGTGAGATGCAGCAGGTGCCAGGCAGTGCGTTAAAACGTTACATGAAAAGGTCAAAATAAAATGCAATCACGTAGTTGTGTGTCTTGACGACAAAATTGAAAGAAGAAAAAATGGCAAATACTTTAAGATCGCACAGTGACCAAGGTCAAAGTCCGTTAGTGCTCGACAACCTGTTGACTTTATTTATGGAATATTTCAAAATCCTATACAGATTCCGTTGACCTGGAGTATGATTCTCTGGCATGGCGTTTGGCAGAGCGTACTTCCAATGCCATGCGTGATTATGCGATCTCGGGCGACATCAAGATGCTGCTGGCTGTACAGCGCCATCTTACAGCTGTTGAAGATGACAACGGGGATAGGTAAAATAAATAAGTTACCTTTTAAGCATAGCCGTCATTTGTGACCAATCACATGTTGCTTTATCCTTGATGTAAGACAGCACGGAACTAACCTAGCACAAAATCCTCGATTGACCAATTAAAGGATTATACAGCTTTATTCCGTAATAGGTCTTTGCACTAGTCTAACTTCTGAATGTTTTAACACCAAGGATATACCCACATGTTGGCTTGTCAAATCTCACATGTTTGGCTTTAGACTCATGCACTTTCCCAAGATTGTCAGTTCAGCTATGAAATGTGAATCCTTTTGTGGAAATAATGTTACATTGATGTTTAACTCAAAAGACTTTGATGGACTTGATTGTATGTTGTATCTGTACCCTTCATAACAAGGACAAATATCTCACCAGGATGGTCAATTCAAAGCCTTCTATATAGATATTTAGATATTTGTTTCTCCATTCCTCACAAAATAATCATTTTAAATTGAACTTTTTTCCTGGCAGCCCAATACACCTGGCGATGATTCACAAGAACTATGACACTGCCTTCGCGTTACTCAGTGTTGTCATCAGTATACCTAAACAGAAGGTTGTCAACCAATCCAACAAGCTCAAACAGGTAAGATGTTTGTCAGTATATTACCTAAACAGAAGGTTATCAACCAATCCAACAAGCTCAAACAGGTAGGATCGATGTTTGTGAAGCAACAGCTGCTGCCCTCCACGAGGGAAAGATTAATTATTATCATTGCTTCGACTTCTTGAACTAAGGAACTTGATTTCATGTTTAATTTGATCATAATTCGATGATTCCATCATGCTTGTCACTAGAGAAGCGAGAGACTTAAAATCAGTTAATTTGGTCGTTCCCTTCCCTAGGAGTAATATATTCATGAACGGATGAAAGCTCATGACCATCAACTGATTATAGCACATCTTAAATTGTTGTAGCTTATTTATCAATAGGTTTAGAGGTAGATGTTCCGATTTTCAACTTGAAGTTTTCTATTCGACATGAAAGGTCATCCTCAAAAAAGTCGTATTCCAAAGTTTGAGTTGCATAATAATAATAAACAACATTTATAAAGCGCAAAATACAAAGGTTTCTAAGCGCTATACAATACAACATGCACAACATACACTATAAACAACAACCAAATTGACATAAATACAACAATGCAATACCGTCAAATTTCAGTATGTTAATCAGAAAAATATGATCTTTCATATGATATGAAAATCTCCATAAGTTTGAGAAAAATCTGTGTTATGAAAATGTGATCGGGTCATCTACCTTTAATATTATCATGAACAGGATGGGTGGTCAGTGAAAATCTTTCACTGACCATCATTTATAATGTTTGGAGTTAGGATAAAATTATTTACTCAAGACAAAAGTATAGATTTTAAAGTATTGATACAATTTGTTCTTTCCACAGACACCATTGCATCTTGCCACACTGACAGACCAACCCAGGATGGTTGACCTTCTATTACGCTGTGGAGCAGACCCCAACATGATCGACGGAGAAGGCGACACGCCTATTCATATCGCAGCTAAGGAAGGCCTGAAAGATGTCATGCAGGCTCTCTGCCGTGGACCTGTGGCCAAAGCAGCATGTAAAGTAATCAAGAGTGACCTTGATGCAAGGAACCTAGATGGTAAATTATAATAGTCAATGAAATATTAAACACTTTTAGGTTGACATCTACGTTTTGCTACCATCATTAGGCGGCGGAAGAGGGGGTGTAGCGGGGGTCATGACCTTAAATTTCATGACCCCCCCCTAAAATTTGCCAAGTCTCCCATAGAACATGTGTATTAAATATATCCCTGACCCCCCCTAAATTCTGATGCCTCCATCGCTACTGGTTACTATATGGGTTCTGTTATCCTCGCACAGCTTGATAGGTCCATCACTCAAAATTTGTTAGCGTCAATCACATGAATAAAACTCTTGGATCAATTCCAGCTTTACATATGCCAATGGTTATAACATATGAACCGATTAAGCATTAAATCATACTGGCTGAACCCATGACAGCTTAATGCTCTACTTCTGTGATGCACGCTTCCCAATAATGTATAGGCAGCGAACAAAATGGACCCCGCTCTACTGATCTACAGACTTCTCAGGTAGGGTCAGTCGGTCAGGCATTTTTTTTAATTATTTTTTTTAGTGTTTGGGAAAATGTTGGTGAACATTTCAAAAAAATGTCAAAACAAATGCAATCAATCTTAAATTAAAAAGAAAATGGGTTAGTCAGGCCCATAGAACAAGGTTTGTATTTGTTGCCTTACGGTTGATTAATTGATGTGTTACAAACCAATTGGTTCATTTTTACCAATAGTACAGTATTTAAGTATGTCTGTAATTTCAAGAAACAAGGAACTAAATTAAAAGCCTAAATGCATTTTTCTGAAGAAATACCAACAAGTCTCAAATAAAATCCCATTTGCAAAAATGGGGCCAACTAATATTCTCCTTTCTTACTTTTTTCTTATATTAAAACTAGTTTACATCAAACATCAGACTTGGCGTCTTTGAAAGAGAAAATGTAGATCAAGCTCATGCACAGATGGATTGGCAGATGTGAATGGCTCCGCCAGTAGATTTTGGAAGTAGTTTTAAAGATTGCATGTGTTTTTATTATTTTATAGGTTTTACTGCAGCGCACCTTGCTGTCAAAAATGCTGACTTGAGGAACTTGAAAGTACTGGTGAAGAATGGAGCTGATGTGAATGTGCCTGTAAGTTTCATATCATTTATTTATTGTCCTATACTACCATAGCTAAAGCTGGAAAACATTTTATTCTCATCAAAAAGTATTCAGCCACAAATCCATTAATCATATGAACATGACACTCAAATTGTCTTACTATAATATTGAAAATAATATCAGGCGCATGATGTAAAGGAATAGGGTACCATGAGCTCAGACAAATTTAAGGAGGTCATGTGTACAAAGTATAACCATGTGGACAAAATCTGGGTGTGTAAAAACTGTGAATTTACAAAGCGGGTGTGTAAAACAATCCCTACACGGCTGGCTGCCTAAGCCCTTGGCTCAGGATGAGGTTGTATATATTGGGTTCGTAATTTATGGTCAATGTTAATGTGTTGTGCTATTTATTAAGTAAGACTTTTACCTCATTAGTAACTCCTTTATACCAGGGTGTAGGAATGGGGGTGTAGGAATGAGATGGTAAACTAAATCATTTGCAGAGGTATAAAGCTAGCTCTTCTGAAAAACATTGCTTTTATAAAAAGAACCGTGTCTGGCCCCATCACTTTGTAAGAAAGACTGGCACTCTGATCCTGTGAACACAGGATAGTACCTCTTTACCTTAACACTTTCCATGCGGCAGTTGTAGTTCCAAAAGTTCACAAAATGTTTCAAAAAAGTGTATTGAATGTCTTCACCATATTTTGAATCATATAAAACATGCATTAAAGAACAAACATGCCTAGTATTGGTTCAGTAATCTTTGAGATAAGACTGAAAGTTACAAAAGGTTTTTGAAAAATCTGTTTTGTATACATGGTAAAATTAATTTCCACATGTAAAAGTAAATGTATTACAATTTAAGTCACAATCCTGAACTGCTACCACCTTTATCTGTGTATACAGGATGGCAAGAGTGGACGCACATGTCTGCACCATGCAGTGGAGAAGGCCAACTTCTCCATCTTGGGTTATCTGATAACAGACGCCGAAGCAGACATCCATGCCGCAAATTTTGCCGGAGACACCCCGCTACACATTGCCAGCAGCCTCGATTATGTCGCTGTTGCCTCTCTGCTCATCGCTGCCGGCGCCGATGTACACTGCGAGAATTATGACTTTGGGGAAGAGTGGACAATGTTGGAGGATGAAGATCAAGAGAAGATGGAAGAAGTTGTCAAAGAAGTGGGAGTCAATGAGGAAGAGAGGTCTGGGAAGACACCGCTGGATCTTGCCAGAAGTGATAGGGTAAATTGAAGGCAATGTTTTTTTAAATAGATGAATATGATACGCTTCTTAAAATTTTATGATATGGTATTTATGAAGTTGGAATGCTGCTTTTACTTTTGTCCTCTGCCATTTTTGTAGGGCAGAAATGGTTTTATCTTTTTATCAAATCTTGAACAAATGTGTCCACATTGATTGTAAATTCATACACTTTTATTATTATTTTAATCACAAAATATGAAGAATATTATTTCTGCAAATATGTTTACAAACAGAGTAAGTTGAAAGTAAGTTTTCAGATTGAGCAAAGTGTAGCATCATAATAGATGACCCTGCACTATCTTGTTTAGTGACCATGAGCACTAAGTCATAAGCCTACAGCTGTGAAATAGTAAAACATTTACTCCATTTTATGACAGTCATAGGTTACGAAACAAGTAAGGGACGCACCATTAGATTTTCAGGGGGGGGGGGGTAGAAAGTTTTCGGAAGAAAAAAAAATTCCCCCTCTATGCAGGCCCCCCCCCCCCTGATGAGTAAAAAAACAAAAAATCTACCCCCACCCAACTTCCTACCGCCCCTCTGAAAATCAAATGGTGCGTCCTTAAATGCCAATGATCCAACCGACTACAAATTGACGTTAACACCTTTCACCTCTCTTGTGTAGATAACTGTTCATTGATGCATGATGCTTTAAAGCTTCTAACAACAAATAACAATTTACTTTATTTCACAGATGCGACAGACTTTGAATGGCTTGCCGTACAACCCTCCAGGCCCGGTGTATGCGGAAAAAGATATTCCAATATCAAAGGACAGGAAACCCAGTGAGATCTGCGAGTCTGGTTATAGATCAGAGATACAGAGCTCAGCAGCTGGAGCCATGAGCAATCCTTCAACTGTCAAAGGGGTCACATATTCCTTTGAAGGTAAAAGAAGTTGTTACTTTTTTTCTTGGAATAACCTTACGTTAGTATCATAGGGCAATGATATTGGTATTGATGTAAAGTCGCCGAATGAGGGACATATGATGTAAGCACAAGACAGGTTGATTTAGCAGTTCACTATACAAATAAATGTTTACTATATAAACGCTGTCATGTAAAGTTAATTTCCCTTGTGCTTGTATGTATCTGTCATCTTTCTACGTGCATGTGTATACACCAGTGCCTTTGAAGGGCGAGCACGTTTATTCACTGCAATCAATGATTGCCGCGGTGAAGTTACTGTCTTGTAAAAGTGAAGTAGACTATCTCTTGCCCAGTGTCATCAAGCACATTTCAATGGATTGCACCTTGTATAGGGTATACGAGATTGACCGTGTAGATGAAAGTGCTACACAATTAGATGAACAATATATGAAGAGGTTTTTTGCAAAAGGGCCTGCATCCACTTTGGCTCTTATTGAGAAAAAGTCAAAAAACTGTTGAGCAATTGAAAAACTGAATGGATTATGAAAGAGGTACACTACATACTAATTTAAATTGAAATAAATTTAAAATGTGCTAGTTTTCAATTTTTTTAAAATCATGTTTACATTTTTTTTACATTTGGATGTAGGCCTTTTTGCAACAAAACTCCATCTGTTTGTACATAGAGAAAAAATACCACACAAAAAAAATCATTTATTTTAATCATTTAAAAAAAAAAAGTTTGATATAGAAATGTATAGGTCACAATCATATGTTTCAAGGAAATAAAGTCATTTTCTTCAAAAAGACCTACATCTCATTTAATTGTAAACAGCCATTGAAGTTGTTGTTTTGTTGCAAAAGGGCCTGTATCCCGATTTTATTCTGGATACAGGCCCTTTTGCAACAAAACAACAATTTCAATGGATGTTTACAATGAGATGTAGGTCTTTTTGAAAAAATTGACTTTGTTTCCTTGAAACAAAGATATATATCTATATCAAACTCATTTTTGAAAAAAATGCACCATAGCCCTTTTGCAACAAAGCTCTTCATATAGAAAGTGTCATGGGAAAGTGAACTTGATATTATGGGTCTCCATAGATGGTGATGATAAGATGTACTATAACAAGGTTGCGAGCATGTTGCATCTTCTCTGAGTAGCAGTGAACCAATTGATTGGCCCATCGGAGCTCTTTGTTGAGTCACCAGTTTGATTTCTAATCACTCAGTTCATTAACCTTGTTATGTATGTTGGGCTATTGTTCACATTTCCGCTTTATATACACAGAAAGTAGAGAAAGGTGGAGCAAGAGAATTAAGCAAAAAAAATGAAACAATATTTTTTTAATCACATAGTATAGGTATACACACTAATTAATATCAAAAAGTAATATTATACAAATATATACTGCCATGAGAGACTCTGGTTAAAACTATGGGCCCGAGGTGACTGCAAAATAGTACTATTGCAGTCACCGAGGGACCATAGTTTTATATCCAGAAACTCGAATAAAGGCAGTATATATTTGTTTTATATACGTCATTCATATATATTTCTAGTTCCATAAAGTTCAAATTCAAAAATCATCCGGTAAGTTCCAATCTTCATCAGTTAAAAAGTTTTAAAAGTTCAATTCAAAAGGCAGTGCATCGAACAATCGTTACGCTGCGCCCGGGGATGCAAATCGTGCGCTCTCTCGCGTCACGCGGAGTACAACGCCGCGTTAAACTACCAACGCACTGGTGCGCCGTAAATAGTCTTTTGGGGAGCCGTAAATAGTACTTTTGGGAGCCGTAAATAGTACTTTTGGCAAAATAGCGTGTTTATTTTTGATCATGTGACCCACTTTTACCCAATCAATGAACAAGAATATATGAATGACGTATATAGCTGAAAATAAACCCTCAATATTAATATTCTGTCTATGTTTTGTAATCCTATTTAACTATAGGTGACCTTCATAGAGTTGACAAAGTTGCCAGAAAGAACCTAGCTATTCTTCTGGATCCCTATACCTCATCTACGGATGATTGGCAAGGTCTGGCAGATCAACTTGGGCTATCCAACATGGTTAACAACCTCAGACTTCTGGAAAGTCCCACAGTGGAACTGCTCAAGCATTATGAGGTAAGCTTATCGTGGTAGACGCAAGATTGATATTGGTAGGAGAGGTTATCCATGTAGCCATGCCCAACAGACTGACCGAGAAGAATCGCACGCGGCCTATTCTACATTCGATGCATGACGTCCCATTCATTGCATGGCCTTGTTACCAAATTGGCCTACATATCATAAAGCAAGTGCGTCTTCTTTCTGAAACACAGTTGTTATTTCCGACATGATGGCAGCTAATCCGTTACATGGATAAGAGAAATCAGAGTATGGATTCAAACATCAGGAGGAAAAACAAAAAAGTATATCATAGAATATGACTAACACTCTGCACTCTTTTTAATATTTTCAATGATTTCTTCAGACATTGTGGCTGAACATCGATGGTATTTTTGAATGGCCTATATTTTTTTGAATTTGACAGCCAAAATAAATGTATTGCACCAAAATGAAATTAGACATTACAACAATTATAGTTTTCTTGGAATACTGATTTTAAAAATCTAATTTTGGGAGAAATTGAGGTTTTCTTCGAAATAATTATGTTCATACTTGAGGGAAAATAACCACAATAGTATGCATTCCCTGTAATTTTTCAATGAAAATAGAAGGTAACTAAACTGACAAATGATTACCAATTTTGAGGCAAAAAGTGTATTTTTTATATTATTCTTCAACTGCAAATCCATCCTCTGGCAAGTCTTGTTTCATGTTGAACACTATATATGCCACGAAATCTCCTATTATTGCGTTTTCTATTAATTGCTGCATTTTAAAGTTATGATAATGAAAAGTGTGGAGTGTTTAAACTGTTTATGACCTGTTACACTGTACTGTATGTATGATGAAATAATATTTATCCTGATTATATTCATTTTCTTTTTTTAATAATAACAAGGCAATGGATGGAACAGTGGAGGAACTAATGGCTGGTTTGTTAGAGCTCAAACGCCAGGATGCTGTTCAGGCGTTGCAGGAGTGTACACAGATCAATCCAGTAAAACATATTAGTGAGTGTTTTAAAATTAGCTGAGTGTTATGTGTGAAACATAATTTGTTTTGGCCATGGAAAATATCATAAACTTGACATGAAGAACTAATAATCATGTTCAGCAATCTTTACTGTGTCATGACAATTTTTTCTATCCATTTTGGAGCTTCTGTTATCAAGACTCAAGCATGTCAAATTCAAATACTTTTATTTGGTCATATTTTTTTGCCATTTCTGGAATCGGATGATGACATTTCAGCATAAAAAGAGGCAAACATGGATTTTTGGGGGGTGATAACCTGTAGCCTATTCTCCAGACGAGCTCCAATAAAAGTTGATGCCGTGCGCAAACGCTTGGGCCGTCTGGTTCAAATTGAAGCTGGCCTAACTGTAAGGTATGTCAGTGAGGAGAAGCATTTTACATATGGCAAAAGGTGCAAAAACACCCTGTTTTACATGCTAATTGACCTCTTAGATAGGGTCGGTCCTCTTTTGGGTGGTTTTTTTTCGATAAATCAATTTTTGTTTTAAAAATTCAAAAAATTAGCTAACAATTTGCAAAAATGTGCTTAAAAAAATAAATGTGTCGGTCAAGCCGGTTAGAACAGGTTTTTCCCCCTCGCCTACATGCTAATGTTTTAGTTTTCATTTCTTTTCAAATCAGGTAAATCAGATGGGCACTATGACTCTGCCTTTGGAGAAAGTCTTAGGGAATCCATGCAAGACATGACTCTTGGGAACTTTGTCCAATAAGGAATGAGAGACGAGACATTCAAGAAGGCTTCCATCGCAAAGGGAAATTATCCTCGGTAATGATGTAAATATGGATCACGTTTGGGAATTTTTCTTTATTTCGGATAGCACCATCTGGAGATTTCATTGTGACATTTGCAAGACCAGAACCTACAATATTTTGAGAGAGGATTAGACCTGTTGCCACTGATGTTTTCTATTACATGTACACATAGTGTAGCCTCAACTCAATTATGCCTAAGCTCTTGCAAAATCTGTAACTATTGCTGAAAGTGCATGTAAATACAACTAGCGTATGGTATGGCGCGACATTCACACATATTAGCCTATTGCACACATTGTATATAATATCCCATATATTGAAAGGCAATATTATGGAGGCATGGTCTAGAAATGGCAGGCTTTTATGAGGAATTCTTCTGTTCTCTAAGTGCAATTACTTTAGTGTACCATACCAGGACATTAAAAACCCACCTGGTACACCTACACACATGTAATGCTAGCTGGAAACGGTTCACCATGTATTGCAATTCTATTCAAAAAAATACATCATATCTTGAAACAAAATTATTCCTCCTAAAACTGTTAGAGTTGGAAAACCCAAAACTTCAGTATTAATCTCTTTTCCATTATGTTGTTTTGTGGATCGTGATCATCTTCTGATTGGTAGGGTATTCTACGATACAGCCCTCTAGAAAAAAAGGGATTGTGTGGGGTTGTGTAAATATGCATGATGTGATGATGGATGGGGCAGGTCTATATTATCAGAATTGGATGTAGGTGTAGCTGGTATCCACTAAGAAAAAATATGAATGGCCAACCTATTACCAGTGTATTCCGTCAAGAACAACAACATGAAATATTGTACATGAAATGTGATTGCGTGCCAGTCGTCAACAACAGCCTTAGGCAAAGAATTTCCATGGTCCAATTAAAAGGCAGATCTTTGATAATTTGCATATTAAACCACTCCTACTGCATAAGAAAATAAATACTGTCACAATATCGACTGGCAACATATTTGGAGATCTTAACAGTATTTACCTGTAAGGTGTTAACATTGTAAATAATGTAACATATTTTGTGTGTCACGGTGGATTGTATCATGTTTATGTGATTTTTGTAAATATTTACACTGAAGTAGTTCATAGTGGTTTGAATTTTTTTTTAGCTTTTTAATTTAGTGGATAATAGTGGAAAGTATGCAGCTGTTATGTACATAGAGCCAGATAAAGTGCATTAAACCATGGCATGAAATAATCAATGTAAAGAGACACGGAATTCCCTTACCACTGCATGTCTTCAATATGAGGACTTTCAATGAAAACGTGCACTTACACAGTGAGGAATACGAATGGGTATTCTACAATTTAGCTGGAGAGAGCTATTGAAAACCAGACATATTTGCGAGTTTAAAATTTCACGAATCGGCAATACTGGGCTAATTCATGCATTAAGATTTCGTGAATGTAAACTTTGTAGTTACAATGTGTAACTTTGCAATGGTAGATTGGAAATATTTGCGAGAAAGTGCTCCTCGCGAAATTAGCGAAATTTAAATGCTGAAAAACACAGGACTCCATGACAAAATTATACAGCACTAATTTGCTCAAAACACTTTGAAGCGCCTATTGTACTCTATTGCTAGGGCCAAAAATCCTTGGTATTGTATTGATGCAGGGAAGTGTGTGAACGTGCACTATGATGCATGGGTGTGCACTAAAGCAGAGCTCACAACCGGTCTGAGAAGCTGTCTGCTCGGACAACCATTTTTTGGTTGTCTATAATGTGCACAAAACAGTGCTCTGCTTGCACCTAATGCCATTACCCACATAGCGTAACAAATTATTTCATCAAAAACAAATTTTAACGGAGTCCCCAAAAACTCGCATATCACCAAGGGTATTAATTATTGTGCGATTTATGTTATACATACACTGTGGGTGGCTAACTGATGATACAAATTAACAAGGAGATAAATTATGGTCCTTTATTCAGATTTTCTTTGAAAAATGTACATTAGTACCAAGTTTATACAACTCAAATAGTAGTAGTATTGGCATTGTGTTGTACATAATTATTCAATTAAGTTACAAGGAAGATATTCATTTACACAGATTTGAACAACCTTTATCCAGAGGGCTGTTTAAATATAAATCACTTTTGCGAAAGTTGTCAACTGTTCAAGGTATTTAACACTTTCCACACGGCAAGTGTCTGCAGACGACATGCCAACATTCACAAAATGTTTCAAAATGTCAAAATAATTAAATTTCATTATTTAGAATAAACCATGAGAAATGCACTGAAATAATAAAGTGCAAACATGATTAGTATTGGTTCAGTAATTAATAAGATAAGACTCTGAAAGTTGGGAAAGGTTTCTGAAAAATCCGTAGTGTATAATAAATGGTAAAACAATAGCCGCGTGGAAAGTGTTAAGATATTTTCAACTATGAGTGAACATTCATTGTGTTGTATTAATATTTTTTGAAGTGATATGTATACTCGGATGTTGATTGATATTTGTATAGTTGAATTTCTGTAATAAAATGGGATTGTTTTCAAATTGCATATTTATGGATATAAAATTCAAGTAGGAAATTCAAGAATCAGAATGGTTTGGTTAACTTTTGTATGCACCTATTTTTCAGTTTCTCGAAAACAAAAATATTAATTATAAAACGTTCACAACTTTTGGGAACAAACGAAGTGTAATGAGATAATTAACATTTATATGGATGATATCAATAACCGTAGTGTGATACTGATCGATTTGGATTTACAGTCTAGTGACTTGAGCGAAAAATACCTTCAGTCAGGAGGTAAAAAGAGGGAGAATGCATATATAAGGCCAAGAAAAAAACATAAGATCTGTCTCACATACCCCTCGCGCATAAGTATGTGGAATCACCTTTGCCGCATAACCCCTGATGAGCCCAAAATATTTAGGGATTTAAAAAAAAATATTGTCTGAAATAAATCGAGATGGCTCTGAAAGCGAAAGGGCAAACAAAATAAAGGCCAAAACACAATAAAAAAGAATATCCGCATTTAGCATAGCTATTTTTTCTACAAAAAGCCCACCGCGTATGACATAGCTATTTTACCAAATGTATGTGAGACAGACCTTTATTTGCTTAACAGGAACCATGACATGGCATTTATAATAATGGTAATTACAAAGCACATGCATTTCAATAGTAATAGTTGGACAGAATTAAGTTGCAGATTACCTTAAAGTGAAATATAGCTAGTTATGGGCTTAATTTATGTATCCAGTGAGTTACACGTAATACTTTTTAACACTTGAGAACTACCTGCTGATTGGTCAAATAGATGGATACATCATTTGTTTTGTGCCAATCAGAGACATGTTAGAATAATTTTATCCCTGATATAGTTTGGGGTGAAATATTATAGAAGCAGTATTTCAATTGGTTATTGAAATGAGTATATCTTGTTATTAACCAATCAGAAACAATATTCTATAGGCCGGTAGTGCTCAGGAGGTTAGCATTTGGGTGTGGATTATCTCCAAAAGTATTGCCTTACACATACAATACTAGCATAGGAAGATCTGCATTATCAACACCAAAAAGAAATCAAATTGGCATGTTATGTTAACAGTATAGGCAATTATACAAGCAGGTTCCTATTATGGCTTCCCTATATGCACATTAGCTTTACAAATCACCATCAAAAGAAATATATCTATATTTGGTCTCATTTGTCAGAAATGTTACCAACTACAAAGTTTGTATATAAAACTCGCCTGTAAATAAGATAGTGGATATATTTTGTCTTGTTAGCTTGTTGTGATTTTGTTGGTTAAACCATTCCTGTGGAAACATAATCAAATGTTGTATTTTAACCAAAAAATCCAGGAGGCTTGGATAAATGAAAGAGCAAATATAAACAGCGAACCCCTCTGAAACGTAAGCCCACTCAAGTATGCTTTTAGCGTTTTGGGATCATATACATATCAGATTCAGTATGATTGACCAGAGGGAGGAGGTGGTAGTGATGATCCAAATCGTCGCTGTTCTGACATAACGACACATCACAACAGAATTAAGTAAAGTGATGTGTCGTTATGTCAGAACAGCGACGAAATAATTGGAATAAAACTGGTTTGTTGAATCATGGACTTATCAGTCTGATAAGTCCATGGGTGAATCATAGCAGGAAAGGTGAGAAGAGAACTTAGGAGTTAATGATGAGTAATGTCATTTTTACTGATGGAAGTAAATGAAGGTGGCAACCTCCAATCGGAAGCAGTCTAGATAACATTAAACCTAGCAATGGAAATCGTATTTCTTGTTACGCTAATATAGCTTTATATATCCACGCACTGAAATTGATAGAACACCAGTACAGAAGTAGTTTGGGTGTATTATATATTAAACTTTGTACATAATTTAATGTTGGAATCTTGTGTTTCGTGTAGTGTATGTCAATAAATTCTTGCTAATGCAGGCTAAACTATTAATTCAGTCATTGTTATATTAATATAATGTGTATTTCATCATGAGATTTATAGAAAGAAAGTCTTATAAAGCTGTTCTAAGGTAAAAGTCATTGACTCTGTGCTTTCTAACAACAATATTGTTTTTATCAATGTGCTTGTTAATGTTAGTAGTTAGTCACCCAACATGTGGGAGAAAATACTGATGGACACACTTGGTGCAAGAGGTGGAACGTTATCGAGATTATAGGGGACCGTAACCATAGAAATGAGGAACAGTATCTCCCCCTACCCCCGCATGTCTGTTTGATGACCTTTATCAGAACAGGCGACACTAAATCCGCCGCTACTTGTTGAAATTGCAGCGTCATGGGCTCTATAATCAGTAGATAATGAATTCCCATTAGACATTGAGATATAATATCGTCATTAATGATAAAAAAGGAAGGACAGGGCCTGAATCAAGCTGGAACATATTTAAAGAAACAAAACCCTGTCTTGTGAAAACTATTCATAACTTGCAATATTCCCTAAATTAAAATACACTATAATATGATTATTTTAGCCATATCTAATAATATAAACGAGATAAGAATCACTTTAAAGATTTGTTTTAACAGAATAAACCGCGTAGCTTAAGCAGGCATTACAATAATGTGTCATTATTTAAATTTAGGGAATATTGCAAGTTAGGAATATTCTCAGTGTTCACAAAACCAGGTTTAAGTTCTTTAAATAATTATGTTCTAGCTCGATTCAGGTTCACTGTCTTTTCTATGTTATGTTGCCTCTAACAACGAGGTGCTTCTTATCGATACATAGGCCGTCACACAATAAGCTATAGAGTGTAATTCTCTTTCCCTGAGTGTATAATAAAATACAGTTTAATCACACACGACTAACATTCACAATGCACTTTGCATTTTATTATCCAATCAGAATATTAATCAAGTTATGTTTTTCTTGTTTTTAGTTAAAGAGAAATCAACATTATAGTCGATTCGCAGACATTGGCCGATTTTAGCGATATACCATTTCAGTAAAGAGGTAACAGAAGCAAAAGATGGGGAGGCACTCGAATGTAATCGTATATGCCAGGGTAATACCGTGGCTTCGTGTGCATGTACTACTGTGATCATGGTGATGTAGTCACCACTATGTACCTAGTGACAGGGAACTTGCGGTTGGATTATCGGCATCACGATAAAGAAAATGTATTGTTAAATTGATAAAGGTATTCAGGTGGTCTCATAGCCAGAAATACTTAACGTAACGTTTATAATCCGTATCTTGGTTGATATAACTGTTTTTCCATTTAATTAGGACAAATGGTTTTGTACCTACAATCAAGGAAAAAAAGGTTGGCACACTTTGTCTTAATTACGGAAAAAACCCGCCCCTCTCCCCGGAGGCAATGTTGATCCGAGTCATATTATCAGAAGCCATGGTAGGTCCCCCAACATTGATTGATGGGGGATGGGGGAAGGATATAAGAAAGGGGGAGACTTTTGCTTTCTATTAAACAGTGCTATGTCCCAAGTCTGATCTCAATTGCGAGCACAGGGATATTTGTAATAAGTTGCGTCAAGTGTGCCAACTATTATTTTCCTTGATTGTCTGAGCGAAATCCTAAATTCACCATCTGGGATTGGTTTTTTGGCTATAACTTTAGAACCAAATGCCCAATGCTAATGAGGTTTTGCACGATTATTGTAGGGTATATTGTCAACATTCCCAAAAAGTTACAAGTATCAATTACGTCATTTAGGGATTGGTCAGTCAATACTTAGGCAACATATACGTCAAAACATGTTATTTTTACAATTTATTTTCATGGATGTGAAACAAAATGTTGAAGAACAATTAGAGTTCGTATATGTATTAATTGATTTCTAATCAACATTTGATAGACGGCATATAAAGTCAGACAAAAGTGTATTAGGGACTGGCCATTAATTACTAAGGCTGTCTCTGTATGTTAAATGTGTGCGACTATAGGTCTATAATAGGCCTTGCAATTGTTATAGTTCATGCAAACATTACTATCTTCAGAAGATAGCAATTAATGACACGATGCCATGTTATGTTCCTAGCATTAAAATATATAATCATGGAAAATAATCATAATAACATTTATTTACAAAATAAATAAAGCCACATAAACAGAATGGCTAATACAAACAAAGATAGAAGAACGAAAAGTCACTTTGTGTATTAGGGACTGGTCATTATTTACTAACGCTGTCTCTGTATGTTAATTGTGTGCGACTATAGGTGTATAATAGGCCTTGTCATTGTTATAGTTCATGCAAACATTACTATCTTCAGAAGATGACACGTTATGTTCTCAGCATTTAAATATGAAATTATGGAAAATAAATAAAGTCACCTATATCAAATAATGCGCCATGAAGACAAAACTCTAAGATAACGTGCCGATTATTTAAAAAATGGACTTTATGATCGTTTAGAAATAAGCTTAGAGGCACACACAAGAAGAAGAAAAATAGAAGCTTGGGCAAGGATTCGAACCTGGGGCCGCGGCGTGGAAGCCTCATATGTTAACCACTACACCAACCGGGCGTGTGTGCATGTTGTAATTGAATTATACGCTATCAATACACGTGCATTGTTATTGCAGCGGTGAACCATTGCAACGGTACACCATTACAACTCATCAAATTTCTCATTATTATGAAATGCAAAACTTTTTTTCTCAATGGATTAGTGTTTAGTGGACAATGTGAAACTCATAGGCTATCTTTTAGAAGAAATGAATCGCATCTTCGGTATGTTTCAACGGTTCACCCCTGCTGAAATAAAACATATATGACTATAGATCTATATTATTTCAGCAATGGTACACCGTTGAAAGGTAGGTATGCGGTGCTTAATCTTTGCTTAAAAAGGGTCTATACGAACGGTATTTGTCCTCTAATCCCTTATCCATTGAAAAATCAGTTCTGTATTTCGTAACAATGACACATTTAATGATTTCTTATGGTGAACCGATGACATTGCGATGACAATACACGAGCATTGATAGCGTATAATTCAGTTACAATATGCACACACGCCCGGTTGGTGTAGTGGTTAACATATGAGACTTGCACCCCGCTGTCCCGGGTTCGAATCCTTGTCTAAGCTTCTATTCGATAATGATTTTTTTGTTGCTTCTTTTTTCTAACAATCATGATTTGCATTATTTGTTTTTAATCAGCACTATCATTGTGTCTTCTATTTCTTGAATAATCATAATGTCCTTGATTTTGGTACCGAAAGAGTGCAGATGTACTCATTCTTATAAATGGGCGTAATGGCTTGACAACTTTGATTTATTGTCAAAACAAAACAGGCATATTTCATGTTGGGTCTATATTTTTAAGTTATATAGACACTGGCATTAAGATATATAGATATAGATACTGGTCTTGAGATATATATAAACGACAGGAAGATGTTTTCTCAACGTTTAGCTGATGATATATGAGGTCGAGCATCCATCTGAATTTAAATAACTGGTCATGTCTATAGTTTCACTGCCATTTTAAGTGAAAAAATATACCTCCGTATTTAAAAGTGACCGGTCCCTAAAAGTACGTTGACGCATATTGTTTGAACACGTGACCAGTGTTATAACCTATCTGTCCTCCAAATCTGGTGAAGAAATCTTTGTTTAATCTCATGTTATAGCCAAAAGACTTAACACAGATGATTTTTTTAGCAAATGACTCAGACAATCAAGGAAAAAAAGGTTGGCACACTTTGTCTTAATTACGGAAAAAACCCGCCCCTCTCCCCGGAGGCAATGTTGATCCGAGTCATATTATCAGAAGCCATGGTAGGTCCCCCAACATTGATTGATGGGGGATGGGGGAAGGATATAAGAAAGGGGGAGACTTTTGCTTTCTATTAAACAGTGCTATGTCCCAAGTCTGATCTCAATTGCGAGCACAGGGATATTTGTAATAAGTTGCGTCAAGTGTGCCAACTATTATTTTCCTTGATTGTCTGAGCGAAATCCTAAATTCACCATCTGGGATTGGTTTTTTGGCTATAACTTTAGAACCAAATGCCCAATGCTAATGAGGTTTTGCACGATTATTGTAGGGTATATTGTCAACATTCCCAAAAAGTTACAAGTATCAATTACGTCATTTAGGGATTGGTCAGTCAATACTTAGGCAACATATACGTCAAAACATGTTATTTTTACAATTTATTTTCATGGATGTGAAACAAAATGTTGAAGAACAATTAGAGTTCGTATATGTATTAATTGATTTCTAATCAACATTTGATAGACGGCATATAAAGTCAGACAAAAGTGTATTAGGGACTGGCCATTAATTACTAAGGCTGTCTCTGTATGTTAAATGTGTGCGACTATAGGTCTATAATAGGCCTTGCAATTGTTATAGTTCATGCAAACATTACTATCTTCAGAAGATAGCAATTAATGACACGATGCCATGTTATGTTCCTAGCATTAAAATATATAATCATGGAAAATAATCATAATAACATTTATTTACAAAATAAATAAAGCCACATAAACAGAATGGCTAATACAAACAAAGATAGAAGAACGAAAAGTCACTTTGTGTATTAGGGACTGGTCATTATTTACTAACGCTGTCTCTGTATGTTAATTGTGTGCGACTATAGGTGTATAATAGGCCTTGTCATTGTTATAGTTCATGCAAACATTACTATCTTCAGAAGATGACACGTTATGTTCTCAGCATTTAAATATGAAATTATGGAAAATAAATAAAGTCACCTATATCAAATAATGCGCCATGAAGACAAAACTCTAAGATAACGTGCCGATTATTTAAAAAATGGACTTTATGATCGTTTAGAAATAAGCTTAGAGGCACACACAAGAAGAAGAAAAATAGAAGCTTGGGCAAGGATTCGAACCTGGGGCCGCGGCGTGGAAGCCTCATATGTTAACCACTACACCAACCGGGCGTGTGTGCATGTTGTAATTGAATTATACGCTATCAATACACGTGCATTGTTATTGCAGCGGTGAACCATTGCAACGGTACACCATTACAACTCATCAAATTTCTCATTATTATGAAATGCAAAACTTTTTTTCTCAATGGATTAGTGTTTAGTGGACAATGTGAAACTCATAGGCTATCTTTTAGAAGAAATGAATCGCATCTTCGGTATGTTTCAACGGTTCACCCCTGCTGAAATAAAACATATATGACTATAGATCTATATTATTTCAGCAATGGTACACCGTTGAAAGGTAGGTATGCGGTGCTTAATCTTTGCTTAAAAAGGGTCTATACGAACGGTATTTGTCCTCTAATCCCTTATCCATTGAAAAATCAGTTCTGTATTTCGTAACAATGACACATTTAATGATTTCTTATGGTGAACCGATGACATTGCGATGACAATACACGAGCATTGATAGCGTATAATTCAGTTACAATATGCACACACGCCCGGTTGGTGTAGTGGTTAACATATGAGACTTGCACCCCGCTGTCCCGGGTTCGAATCCTTGTCTAAGCTTCTATTCGATAATGATTTTTTTGTTGCTTCTTTTTTCTAACAATCATGATTTGCATTATTTGTTTTTAATCAGCACTATCATTGTGTCTTCTATTTCTTGAATAATCATAATGTCCTTGATTTTGGTACCGAAAGAGTGCAGATGTACTCATTCTTATAAATGGGCGTAATGGCTTGACAACTTTGATTTATTGTCAAAACAAAACAGGCATATTTCATGTTGGGTCTATATTTTTAAGTTATATAGACACTGGCATTAAGATATATAGATATAGATACTGGTCTTGAGATATATATAAACGACAGGAAGATGTTTTCTCAACGTTTAGCTGATGATATATGAGGTCGAGCATCCATCTGAATTTAAATAACTGGTCATGTCTATAGTTTCACTGCCATTTTAAGTGAAAAAATATACCTCCGTATTTAAAAGTGACCGGTCCCTAAAAGTACGTTGACGCATATTGTTTGAACACGTGACCAGTGTTATAACCTATCTGTCCTCCAAATCTGGTGAAGAAATCTTTGTTTAATCTCATGTTATAGCCAAAAGACTTAACACAGATGATTTTTTTAGCAAATGACTCAGACAATCAAGGAAAAAAAGGTTGGCACACTTTGTCTTAATTACGGAAAAAACCCGCCCCTCTCCCCGGAGGCAATGTTGATCCGAGTCATATTATCAGAAGCCATGGTAGGTCCCCCAACATTGATTGATGGGGGATGGGGGAAGGATATAAGAAAGGGGGAGACTTTTGCTTTCTATTAAACAGTGCTATGTCCCAAGTCTGATCTCAATTGCGAGCACAGGGATATTTGTAATAAGTTGCGTCAAGTGTGCCAACTATTATTTTCCTTGATTGTAGGTATATAAAAAAATGATTATTGAATTATTTTCCAGTTTATTCTCGCAAAAAAATACGTAGAGCTGTTATTTTCATTTTAATGTTGCCTTTATTCCACGTGCATAATAAAAACGTAAAATAATAAAAAGTATCCACTAAATTATGAATAGGTAAAATGACATACATAATATTTTTCTTTCGAATCCTGTAACGGTCGATGATGGTCGATTTGTTTTTATTGTGGTAACCGCTTCCAAAGGGATAACACATTTGAAGCTGCTGGATTAAGTTTTTGGTTGTCGTGATTGTAAAGCTATTTGATCAGCCCTATTCATAAAGCCACACTATCATGAATAGCATTTGATTATGGAGCGCAAATAATCATGATAATAACATCTATAAAAGTACCGCTGTTTCATCATTGGTCAAAATGGGTTCCTCTAACGCCCAATGGACGAGGTCCAAAATCGATACTGATGCGCCAGAGTTTATGAATCTACTATAGCAACCCCCCCCCCCCCCCACCCCCCATCTCCGAGTTACACATGCCTTAAAGGCATATTATCAGGGTATGTGATATTTTCCAGAGAGCGCCCTCTATTCATGATTTTTTTTAGAAAGAAGATTTTCTTGCAGATTTACATTTCTGATCATAAATCGTACATACATTCAAAGTTACAGAGCGATACGATTCCTGAGTACCTCAAAATCATGATTTTAGAGTGAATTTAGAGTGAAAATATAAACTGTCATGTTATCCCGACAGTTTATTTTCACTCTAAAACCATGATTTTGAAGTAATTAAGAATCTTATCGCCCTGTAACTTGGAATGTATGTACGGTTTATGATCAGAAATGTAAATCTGCAAGAAAATCTGCTTTCAATTTTTTTTTCGATGTTGAGGGCGTTCCTGGGAAGATCACATAATATACCTTTTTAAAAACAGCTTCACACTCAAATGATGTGATCCCTATCCTGTAAATGTGATTGCTCCTTGGTTGATTAACTAAGTGTTAGGACTTGTTGCATCCTATGTCTTTTGATAAGTCAAGCAAAACGTCAATCGTTACGTTGGGGCTAAAGGTTAGGAACATGTCAGTATAGGGGTCACTGAACTATACAAGGGTAAAATACTTAAGACATGCTCCGATTTTGATCAGACTAGTGTTGCATCGCATGTCTCATGTCAAAGTGTCTTGGTCTTCGACCAGAGCGATATCTAGTTAATGTTGGCATCCGAACTCTGCAAATATACTTTGCATTGATTCTAATGCATAATGTGAAAACATTGTAATGAATAACTAACATTTTCTCTCAACATTTATCAAATGGTACATTTTTACATTCTTAATTTGGATAATAAACTCACATCAAATTTAAACATTTCCTCTCGTTTTTCTAACACTTTTAATATACACCTAGCACATAAAGTCCCTGACCAGGTGCTTTTGAGGTACCAAAAATCTGAGATAAACATTGAATGAGCAAATTTCTTCTCCGCAGTTTGATACCTCATTCAACAAAACCGAATGGATACTTTTAAAGTTATGGCGATTTCAATGACCGCGCATGCAACAGAAAAGTTGCACTAGGTATAGGAAATCATTGATTTGTATGTGATTACGCACTGAAAAAAGTCACAGCTAATCAGCTAAGACTTGTATTCTTCACAGCCAGATACACCCTTTGTCCCGCACATTGCGGTTATCACTCCAGACCCATTCATCCGTCTCGTTCAGATAGCACACAGTTATGACAGTAATCACACACAAATCAATGATTCCTATACCTAGTGCAACTTTTCTGTTGCATGCGCGGTCATTGAAATCGCCATAACTTTAAAAGTATCCATTCGATTTTGTTGAATGAGGTATCAAACTGCGTAAAAGAAATTTGCTCATTTAATGTATATCTCAGATTTTTTGTATCGATTATATATTTTTGAATTAGCGAACCTCAAAGCACCTGGTCAGGGACTTTATGTGCTAGGTGTATAGTTCGTAGAACAAATCAATAGTTCAATCCCATAGGGGCTGAATATTCATATCTATGCACTTTATTATTTCATAAAATGTCTAACACATGTAAAATGCAACAGTATTTTGTTATTGTGTTTGTTGAATGTGAATCCACACAAGTCGTTTTCGAGATACTGATCGAGCCCAAACTACACGCAATAGAATATGCCACTGAATGTTTACAAAGACAATATTTCACACCGTAACAATTTTGTCTTCTTAAATCTGCTACAACAGAGCAAGGCTATAGCTTATGCCCTAATACGCTCGTATATAAACTGCTCACAAAAAGTATCGAAACACTTAGAAATGATCCAATATATAACGGCTCGAAAGGGAATGCATTTATCGAAGCAAATAACCAAGTGCATCATTTTGTTCTGCGTATTCTGACACCTCGATCGATGAGATACGATGTTGCGGAGCGGAGTTATTGTCATTTCAATGGTCGTGGGTCCAGTTTCAAAAGTGACAATCATCCTATAGAAAGGGGTTTGCATTACTGTTTAGAATGATCAGATTCGTGCTTTTCAATAGGGATTAGTGTCACTTTTGAAACTGGACCCACGATCATTGAAATGACAATAACTCCGCTCCGCAACATCGTATCTCAACGATCGAGGTGTCAAAATACGCAGAACAAAATTATGGTTATATGCTTCGATTAATGCATACCCTTTCGAGCCGTTATGTATTGGATCATTTCTAAGTGTTTCGATACTTTTTGTGAGCAGTTTATATAGTATGTAGAGTGTAGACAGCGCACATGATGGTCCAGTTCCCGCGATACGACTAACAAGATAGCCTTGTTTGAGAGTACAAACGGACCCAAATAATGCCAAAATACAAACATTTGCATGTTTGCATTTTGTCAAGTTATATAACGATTTTACTGCGGGTCACACCGTTAATTCCGATTTCTGGGCAATTAACATGATATTAACTGCGTAAAGTATGAACTTTAAATAGGTTTACTTTGTAATTCCAAATACCGTAATCATGGTAATAGTAGCAATTTTGCCACAAAGATAGCTGTCTCAATATCTCGCCCATACCATTATTTGAGTGTATGCCACTGTGTCACCGAACTGCGTGGGGATGCTAGCATCGCATTCCAATGCGCCGAGGGTTTCCCGCTACAGATAATGTCGCCTCCGACAACACATCTGCCAAGAATTCGATGAGCCCATTTCAGGTGGTTTACACGGAGACAGATGGCAAAAACAATGCAGCTCATGTCCAGTGCGTCATTCTACAACAGATACGATACAATTTTGAAGAAAAAACAATGAAAAGCTTCCAAAAACTGAGCGAAACGAAAGATGTTTAAAGGACTAGTTAGGGCAAAGGGAAGAGGGACACGTCTAAGCGTTACTCACAAATTGCAGGTTTGAACAAATATGAAACCGATCATTATTGAACGTTGAAACAATATATTGTTTAAACTTTATAAAAAACATATACAAGACGTCACATGCAAACAAAAAGTTAGATGAGTGCATAAAAAATGATATGAATGGAGTTAAACAATGTAATTGGTAAAAAAGCTTCACAACACAAATATCAAACAATAAGGCCCATGCTTCAACTTACAAAGCAAGAACATGGACTGATTCGAACGCATTACCTTCCGAATAAAACAACGATAAACATGCGGCGAATTCATTGTTTATTTCTTGATGAAGCTGTATGTATATGTAAAGTAATATCGAATTTTCTTTGAAAAAATTACTGCAAAATTCAAAATGTGGAATGTTACCTTCAATTCCATAGCAAATGATTGGTTAAACACCGGATTGAGGTCTTTCCGCACGGCAACAGTCTGTTTCGTTTTAATCTGCTTACCCCCTTTAACGATAGTCACTTTGACGTAGATCCCAAGAGCTATCGATCAAAATAAATGGAGGCAAAAGTTTAACGAAAGCTATATATTGCAACGGTTGTTGGATTTTTTAAACTCCAACAGTTTTGTGTATCGGACCCAGACAGCATGAAACCCCATTTGTAAAATGTCAGTACATGTCTGGACATCATGATATCCCATATATGATCCCATATGTGTTTCATAAGGTTCAGGAGTTTACAGTAACCTTGTCCTGCATGGCTTAACGCCTATCAGGCATTATAATTTAACACAATTACCATCTTTCACCAGGGTGTTCAGATTTCAAATGGAGTCGCCCATGCAGCGCAGGTCACCCCATTTAGAACAGGTAGCATTGACTAGTACTGTTGATGTCTGTACAGCACCAAACGCCAAGAAGGACTAAAATGGGATATGATGGGTCTGGGTGTGTTAGGGTTAGCACAGCATGATCATAATAATGGCGAATAGGGGACGAAAACAAACCCGTCTTTTACGGGCACGACCAACCAAACCTATGGTGGTTTTTTGTTAGAAATCTGGGCGAAAGTATTCACGTGCAGATAAATACCGAACTATAGTTCCTAGTTCCGAAACATTTTATTTCCTTTTTTTTAAAATTAATTGTAAACAAAATGGCACCGCTTTCACATATATTTGTGATTTTTTTGTGACACTTATAAGAAAATATCCCGACCCAGCCTGAGAGGAACGTCGGCCAGTATATAGAACGTTGACGTTTGCGTTGACTTATTGCAGATATTCCCTTTTTTTAAATACGAATGAATGATGGTTGACGATGTAAATAGAAATCATGATTTATTTTTATACAGAATTCTGTTTAAGCTTATTAAAACTGATTTTTAATGTCCTCTTGCATTTTGGTTGAGTTTAATCAATCGAAATATAAGTAATTTATTACAATATTTGCATTATATTATATTGTATAGATGGTGTGACCGGTGACGTAGTGCCCGGCAGTATGCGTGCGCACCTACAGGGAATGTTTTTTATTCACACTTGATTGATCATTACTTACCATGCTTACGGTGTAATAGTGCAGTAGTCATGGTCTGCATCCCTAAGCACAATGAGAGACCAGTACTAAATCTGGTTGCCCGGCAGTATGCGTACGCACCATAAGGGCATGTGCTTTTAAAATTGGCGCTCAGTGATGTGTGTTTTGCTTTTGAATAGTATGTATGCAGTAGTCATGGACTAGTACCTCTAGCATGTCTTTAGACCAGGCGCTAATCAGTTTGTAAACACTACTGATGTAAACAACGGTCACCTCATCTATATGGACTTATCTTAATAATAGCCTACCTGCCTCGTCAGACATTGTTGAACAAGACTCCAGTTGATCTGCCCCAGAACTTGATCCACTGTAGGGTACAATTACTGGAGATTCGGTAATTGATGTGCGCAGATGCCTTGCTTTTAAAACAACCACATTAAGACGTTCAGCGTTTGGCAGGTAGTTCAATGAGATGAGGACTTCTCCACGATTAGTGTCTACTGGTGGAAGCTGCAAAATTGAGAAATAAAAGACAAGGTCATGAACGTGAGATACCTGCATTTTCTCCATTCATGCACCTTCCAAACAATAAAAAGTATTAATAGAAAAAAATAACATAATTCCTAAAGAAAATTGGCCTGATATCAGCAGCGCAATAAGCGTTGTCGAAAAAAGCATTCCATATGATCCACTGTCTTAGCTCTTTTTTTGGGCTGCTTTCATTGTTGACTATATAAGCAAGGCCACGTGTAGGATTTACATCTAAATGGCGTGACCACTGGCCTGCCTAATCTGGGAATTGGAAAATGCAATGACCGGTCAAGAGCTAATTCGCCGGTATTCAAGTGATTAGACAGTGGAACATAATCATTTTTTTCTTAGCCTTTCCTGAGCACCGAGGGTCCCATATATTGTGGGCACTACTCTCAAATCATCGGGAAAGGGGCAGCCCAAATGATGATGATATGCAGAGACGTCTCTATGTTTTTCTTACAATAATTTGGTCTTGAAGAAGTCAGAGTTAATCCTGATGAAAGCTTGACAGTTTTAAACCCGACGGCGGACTCGTGTAGTTTCGATCAATTCTAGAATGTATACTAGTTAGGAGTTTGTCACTTGGGAGTCTCACTTGGGAGTTTTACAAGAATGCCTCGTGTCTAAGGGTATTTCTCAGGGTAATACTACTGATACAAAGTTTATGTTAGTGTGTGGATTTTGGAAACAGTGGGAATGGAAATACAAAAATCATAAAAATTATGAAGGAAAAAATGCATTGAGATATTTTCTTTGCATGTTGAATTGCACACGAGTATATAATAATTATTTTAGTCTGTAACGTTCTGATCCACGGAGTTTAGGACCACACATGAATCCTAACTGTCTATACGGTATAGATACCCTGCATATGACGTTTTTTACCGGCATCATGGACGGACTACTGAACTTTGTTCACCAAAACTATAAGAAGCTAAAAATCCCATTTTTATAAATGTTTACATCACTTTCATAAAACCCGCGTCAAGTCAAAGAATAAACTGTAATACGCCATGATTCCGGTGAATGACGCATGGTTTTCCTTTCTTAAGAGCCGTCTGAATTTATGCAGGGACTTTATAATAGATATACGGTACGGTACCTCATCTTCCCAGGGATGTTCAGTAAGATCTCTCCAGATGGTATGATCTGCTCCAAGCGCATCAAAGTCATGATTGGCACATGCATAATCCGCTCTGCCGATGACATGGGGGTGCGAAAAGCGATCGTATTGAAACACAACAAAGCGCACAAGAGCTTCAGCAATTTCGGACTCTGGAAGACGAAACACAATTGTCTGATTGAATCTCGGGTTTAAAGATCGCTTAAAAATTCTGGAGGTAGCTGGTCTTCTGCTGTCATCGTCGGGTAGAAGTAGCACCTTGACACGTGTGTCGGTGCTCTTCTGCTGTTTGGTTAGCATTGGAAGTTGAGCTGCCTGAATGAGGTGTATAGTCAACAAATCCGTAGAATTATCGTACATCAAGGAAAACGACAATTTTCCCAGTCCATACTTTGACGGTAGAAACTCTTGAAGATCATCCTCTCTTGTGAGACGATACAGTTTGGGATCTATTGTGCCAATAGCTGATGTTACCGGACTTAGCGAAACGAGATTTAGTCGACAAGGAACGGATTTGGAACGCGAGATGGCGAAATCCCATCTCTTCATGGTCGCTGTCTTTTCGCTATTCGATCTACCGACGACGGCAAGTTTTCCTTGCTGGATTATACTTTTCTTTCTCTTGCCACCATTTGCCGTCGCTGTCTCAGATGCTGGCATGTGGGGGATGTACCCCCTTGGCATCTCGTGTGGCATCATCTGAGGAGCTATCGGTATGGTAAATGCCACCGGGTACGATTGGCCTTTCATGTGATCTGGAATGTGCAGGTTTGGTGGTGATTTTGGCGATGGCTGTTTTTTTCTTCCGTAACAACTTCTGCCAAAAGATCTACAGGCGAAAATGGTGACCACAAGGGTGACACCTAGAAGAATCGTAATGAAGATGAGTTCAATAATGACTGTTGTTGAGTCGTCGTTCTCATTGGGATGGACATGATGGATATCAGGAGTCAGGGTATTGTCGGTTATATCGGCGGTATTATCGTTTATGTCGGTGGTTTTGGCGGTAGTCGCTATCCTTGTAAGAACCATGATTTCAACAAGCTTCTCACGATAAAATAATTGAGTATTGGTTGTCTATGTACCTGGGAGGAAAACATACAAATAAATAAAGTTGTCATTCCAAAGAAGACTTTTCTACATGGCGCGCGGTCCGCCTTGCCTCCACCCAAACGGTTGCGTTCTTATACATTACGTTGTGTATTTTAAGTACAACCATTTATATCGTGGGTGTGGTTCTATGTAGATAACAAGTAAATCTTATTGTTATCCTAACTTCACAAATATCAAAGTAAATTATGGTAATATCAAAATAAATTTATGGTACGTAAAGTACAATCGTTTTGCTACATTTTGGTGAAAACTGCATTTGATTCGGTTGATTCATTTTAGAGTATACACACAAAAAGGTCAAAATTATGTCTTCTATATTATAGTGATGAAAATTACAAATGTTGTGTTATTTTTAGGTATTAGCTCGATAGCCCCAGACAATCCAAGAAAGAACTTTTGGAACACTTTGAGGACTTCGTTGACATCAACCCCTAGTTCCCCCATTCAATGTTGTTTGGAACCGTTTCATCTCCACGGTCGTTGGGACCCTCAACATTGATTGGTGGGGGAGGGATATGAGTTAGTTTGTTGCAAAATCAGCGCTTGAAAATGGTCCCTTGATGAGGGATATTAGCGGAGAAATGGACTCTGTGTTCCCACACCAATTTTCCTGAATTGTAGGGCGTGATAATGGATGGCAAGTCGGTTGAACAGGTTTTCGACATATCGTTCTTTAAATGCGCATAATTTGAAAACAGATTAACCAATATTAATTCATCAGTTCACTGAGGAAATCCTAAGGCTTCCAGAATGTATAAACATCATTGAAATCCATGGCTTAACAATGAAATTAGAGGTCTATCAAAGTAAGATGCAGGTTTTTTGGGACACCCTGTCCATATAGACCAGACTAAAAACGAGCTAGGTATCACTTGGAGGAGTTTTTTTTTTATCTCATGAGGTTTTTCTAGACCAGAATGTCATGAGGAATACGAATATCTTGAGTAAATCCCCTTCTTGGCTCAGAACTTAGCACAGTGAGTTGTGACTTTTGAGAAGGGCAGTTTTTGTCTTCCATTTGAGCTCATTCAGCCTTGAAGTCATGGACATCTTTCATTTTCGAACAACACTTAGAAAACAGTCATAGGATTATTTCTAACTAAGTTTTATTTGTAAAATGTTTTACATAATACGATGTTATGACGACCTGTTGAGAGGGGACTTACTTTTGGTGATGTGTTTATATAAACAAAGCAAAAGTATGAGTTATAAGTGGTCTTACACATACATCCCATCATGATTAAAACTAAACTCCTCGCAAAAAGTATCGAAACACCTTACACATGATCCAATAATTAACGGTCCGAAAGGGTATGAATTAATCAAAGCCAATGACCCAGTGCATAATTTTGTTCTGCGTATTTTGACACCTCGATTGTTGAGATACCATTTCAATGGTCGAAGGTCCAGTTTCAAAAGTGACAATCATCCCTATAGACAATAGATGCAAATTTGCATTTATTGTTTTGAATGATCAGGTTTTATGCTTTACACGTGTACGTGTACAACAATGCAACATACACTCAGAAAATGAAGATAATGTGTTCCTTTCATAACACAGATTTATTATTTTCATTCAACTTCAACTTTGCCATGACTTTGTGTGTCCACTATCATTGTCCACAACAGCGTGTGTAAAGCATAAACCTGATCATGATGATCATGATGATCTTTGATAACACTGAATTACTGCATTATGCAAACCTGCTTCTATAGGGACGATTGTCACTTTTGAAACTGCACCTACTTTCATTGAAATGACAATAACTCCGCCCCGCAACATCGTATCCGGGCATCGTATCTCAACAATCGGGTGTCAAAATACGCAAAACAAAATTATGCACTGGATCGTTGGCTTAGATTAATTTATACCCTTTCGGACTGTTAACTATTGGATCATGTGTAAAGTGTTTCGATACTATTTGTGAGGATTTTATATTGTCATCATACATTTAGGTTAATATTATCCCATGGAATTTGACAATTTTTGCAGCCACTTTGGGACCCATTTTGGGGGCCATTTAGGATTTTCAACTATGTTAACAAAGCAAAAGTACTGGATATGAGTTATAAGTGGTCTAACACATACATCCCATCGTTAAAGGTATATTTTCATCATGGATTTTGGTCGATATTATGCTATTTATTGGAATGTTTTTGACCACTTTTGACCATTTTTGGCCATTCATTTGGCGGCTATTTTGGTTTTAAGTATGTTAACAAAGCAAAAATACTATAGATATGAATTTCTAGTGGTCTAACACATACATCCCATTGCTAAAACTATACTCTGATCATGCATTATTGGAGTTTAAGTGTAACATACGGTATTGTTTTGCTTTTTTGGGACCATCCCCTGTTAGGGGGGTACGTAAGTTAGGATTTCGGCTGATTACCCAAGATATTCGTATTCCTCATGAATTGTTGGTCTAGAAAAACCACATGAGATAAAGAACTCCTCCAAGTGATACCTACATTGGTAGAAAAAAGTGTTCAAACACTTAACCTATGTAAAGTCATCCCCCTTTCCCCCGTGATCAATGTTGAGTCGCCCAACTTGCCAAACACCCATGACCTAGCAACATTGATTGGTGGGGGAGGGACTCGGAGGGGTATTGAAGGGGAGCTTTCAGGCTAGCAGATGCAAATTGGAATTTTCACATGACTCTAATAACACATACTATATGGTAATTAAAAGGTGCAAACAAGGGTCAGTGTGCGAACACCTTTTTTCTATGATTGTAGTTCATTTTTAGCCTGGTCTAATAATATCATGATGAACTTTAATTCTACTATCATTATATCATCATTTACTCAATATTCACATTACCGTGCTTCATAGTTCCTACAAATGCAGTCAGTATAAAAGTTGCTTAAAAAGACTGCTATTACTACAGGCTTGCCGGTATGAATAAATTGAGTTAGTGCCTCAATAAGTAGGCCTAATTGCTAGTTTTTAGTCGGTTATTCGAACAAAATTAATTAGATACTTACTAACTTACATCACGTTACGATAGTGTTGCTCGCAGATAATCTATATCGGTGATGACAAACGATGTTTTAATCCTGTTATTTGTTTTCCGGAGACAGAAGACTACACTAAGAACAACATGTTGTGATAAAACACACGCACAGACTGCTAAATGATTGACAGCAACATCATGTTGTTGTTTTCTGCAGACACAAGCGACACGTTTACTCGTAGACGAGTCGAAATTCCGCGCTTACTGGGTTGACCTTATGTTGACCTCAAAACAAGGGTTGCCTGTCTGTATGTCCAGGTATGTCCCATTCTTTACACGCATTCTGAATGAATTCCGGTTGTAAAATGCTATCGCACAAGTTCTCACATCTATTAGGGATTAGGGATTAGGGATGCATCGATGCAGATAATAGTGCAATTTACCAAAAGCAAACTGCTAAACGAACACTCCCTGTGAGGGGGGGGGGGGGGGGGGGGGGGGGGGGGGGGTTGTTCTCGGATATTTTGTTGGTAGGATGTGCCGCCAGCAAAGTGAAAATTGACCCAAACATGACCAATTTTGGGATAAAATTGCCACATTTACCAGAAACCTATAGTTATTGCTAAAATTTCGGCGAAAAACATCCAAATTAAAGGGCCACTAAGAGATGTGTTGGAGGCTACGCCCTCAATTATGATAAAAACTGGGATTAGTATATTTTTATAATTGTATTACATGTATGAACTTACACCTATAAGGATTAAGAAAAATCAGCCCTCTTTGTATAAGAAAACCTCGATTCAAAAATGCTCGTAGAGCCGCAACGAGCATTTTACGTCCGACAGTATCCCCCTGCAGTACGCGTGATACATAACGCGAACCATATTTGCATAGAGGGCGTTTTTCAATAAATAGCGGTGATATTGTTTTAATCAAGTTTTGCTGTTTTTTTGTTAGTAGAAACAATAATAATGGCAATTTTTAATGTTCATCTTGAATTGTGAAGTAAATTTTTAAACATTTAAAATTTTCAACACCAGCTAATGTCCCTTTAAGGATTTTAGACTCATAAATTTACCCAAAATGGCTTTTAAAAGGGGTCATCCAGAGGGTGAAAAATGGGACCCTATCGGCAGTCTTATTCAATTGGGGCGCCATTTTCGATATACGAAAAGTCAATGTCATGGCCATGGCCCATCGATTAAAGGTGCGTTCATACTCCCGTCGTTGCGCATCGGCCGACGTCGATGGACATCGGCGCGCGAGTTGAAGCAATGTCAACTTTTATCCATTTACGTCGGTCGATGCGCAACGACGAGAGGAGTATGAACGCACCTTAAGACGCTTGTAAACTTAGCGGTAACTTTTCGCGAGTAGAAACGGAAGGAATTAAAAAACGGTAATTGATACCGTCATTTCAAATGGCGTTAACTTTCCAGTGCCTCGGTAGAAACACGCTCATAAGTGTCACTTGTGAAGAAGGCAAGTTTGAATAGCGCGCTATTTGAAGTTAGCTGCATTATTGGTCATTTTCCGCTCCACTGACCATCGATAGCGTGGTGAAGAGAAGAGGTGTTCATCACAGTTGCAACGGAATACATCTCTGCATCAGACCAGATATTTACACTCTTTTCCATAATTACCAACAGTGGCAATCCCACACCTTCAGCTTACTGTCTTTTTACTTGGGTAGTTTAAATTGATACGTGGACGCATGATATTTGGGGATGTGTTGTTTAAACGTCCATTATATCGTAGCGAAACCAATAGCATCTAAACCATGCGCCGATATCGTCGTGATTGGTCCATCGTGGTTCCTCTAACGTTAAATGAATAGGTCCAAATTGATAACCGATCGGCTAATGTTTATGAATCTACTATAGCAAAGTAATAAAATGCTGAGAGAGCGTTTTTAAAAGGCCATATAGGCCTATAGCAAAGTATACTGACATTTTAACAGGCTGAGCTTAATTTACTTCAATCTGAACTACATTAGTCTGTTTGAAAGAGGATGAAAGGTAGAGTGGAAATTTCCAATCAGTCTCATGGGCCAGTGGCATTAAAGGGGCACTAAGAGATGTGTTGGAGGCGGCGCCCTCAATTGTGATAAAAACTGAGATTAGTATATATTTTTTTATAATTGTATTACATGTATGAACTTACACCTATAAGGATTAAGAAAAATCAGCTCTTTTTGTACAAGTTAACTTGTATCCCACTGCAGTACGCGTGATACATAACGCGAACCATATTTGCATAGAGGGCGTTTTACAATAAATAGCGATGATATTGTTTTAATCAAGTTTTGCTGTGTTTTTGTTAGTAGAAACAACAATAACGGCAACTTTTAATGTTCATCTTGAATTTTGAAGTAAATTTTTAAACATTTAAAATTTTCAACATCACTTAATGTCCCTTTAACTGGGGTGGCGTCAATAACAAAATAAAACAGGCAATACTATTTTGAATCGGAAGAGACCTGACATGCCTGAGTATCATAAGTGACTCGCACAATCAACCTGTTGTACGATGTCGATGCATGGGATTCCACTTAATATTCAACATTAAACACAAATAGTTGGTTTAAAGTGCTCAATCTACTTTGTAGTTTGAGCGTTTTCTCTAGTATATCGGTCACGTGATACGAAGATTGCGAACTCGTTGAAGCCCGGGGCCCTGCCCGGGGCATCAACCTCAGAATTAAGGTTTTGTATTTGGCTTTCTAACGCCACAATCATACTTCTTTCCCGGCTATTGACACATCGACAAAACATGTAATGTTGATCATTTGGTAAATATTGTTGCTCATCAGTAGAAAAACAGATCATGCCTTTCTAGCATAAAGATGCTAGAAAACATTTCGTTGGAAATGCAAAGTATCATTTTGACGTTTTGCAGAAGAAGCATTTTTGTGTTCAATTTTGTTAATGTTTTTGTAACAAGCCTATGATTACAAAATAAATAATTCCAATATCAAGACTGGTAAAATGACTTAAAATGTGTAAATTTGCGTATAAATATACTCAATTTGGCCGACGGCGCTCTTGCATTTACAGAACGAGTTTAAACAACTATTCTGTGAACATGGTGAAGAATATTGAGGCGAACTACTTGTTTCCAATAAAATTCAGCTATTTGACTAAATAACTGCTGTAGGGAGGATTGGGCTACTAGTCCGGTTAAGCATATTTCATGATATAAAAGATTAAAGCTCGTGTAAATATTTATGGAATTGCTATGAAAATATCACCAATGTAACTGTTTACATATAACATATAATCAATGTTAAAAAATATCTAAAGAAAAGGCCAATTACCACTAACTGAAAACTGTACTTGGCACGGACCAGTTACCCCATCATTGGGGCAACTGGTCCTATTTGTTCCGACGGTTAGAATACACAGAAATCAGTGAATGACAACACGGACACTAGGCAGTATTTTCTTTACAAGCACATTTCCATATTATTCAACATGTAAAAAGGATACATGTCTCATGAAACCCATGTTTTATACAGTTTTCGTGGTTAACGTGTAAATAGCAGTATACTAATGGTGTACAAAGCAAGCGAAATTTTCGACTGCACATTTATTAGATAAAACGGTATGAACCTAGTTAGGGTCCATATCCAAACTCTCAGTGATTTTAAAGCATTTTTCTACCGATTTTACAACGATATTCCAACGGTATTTCGTTCTATTGTTAAAAGCATCGGAAAAAGATCGGTGATTAACTAGAGACTCTCTACTTATCTGGCGTTAACAATAGAACTATTGTAGTACTCTCGATGGCTCAATTAGTAAAGCAGATAGATGAAAGCGCGAGGGAGGTTGTGTTATATTCTTTAAAGGAAGGGTCCCGCAAGCGCAACATTGAGCAGTATGTGTTAGAAAAATAATTATCGAGCCGAAATAACGTGATCATATAGAACCAAACACCACACTAGTCAGAAAAATGGATGAAAACTGCCATCACTCAACATGCAATTTTTAAAATTCGCGGCGATCGAAAGTCCCGGTGTCGATGACGTCATGGGTATCGGTGCTCAAATTTGCGCATGTGCATTGTATAACTATGACATCATCGACACTGGGACTTTCGATCGCCGCGATTTTTAAAAAGTGCATGTTGAGAGATTGCGGTTTTTATTTGTTTTTGTCATAAGTGTGGTGTTTTGTTCTATATAATTACAAACGTTGGGCTCAATAGTTATTTTTCTAACATATAATGCACACTTTTATGCTTGCGGGACACCTCCTTTAAGAAATACTATAAGCTTTTTAAATCCGATCGTAAAATGTTTACGTTCACCGCCGATCAATGTATCTGGTCGTCTAGAAATATGAATTAAGCTACCGCTCCATCACGAGTGTAGCATGTTGTTTACTCTCACTCTATTCATCTATTGTTCGGCGCAGTATTTGCCGCGAATTTTAATCGATCAAACGTAATGGTGAAATTTATTTACGAACGAAATGTCTAGAATCGTTTCAAAAAATAGTGTTATGGTCATGTTTTTTATACTGGGTACCCAAAAAAGGTGGATCTGTTACATTTGCACTACATATTATTACTTTGCATGCATATATTTTGGCTATTCTTTATCACACATACTCAAATTTGGTCTTATTTTGATGAGAAAGTATTTGGCCTTTATTTTAAAAAGAAAAATATAAACTACCATGGTTCTGTTAATTACAATAGTTCGTTAAACCTAATTAGTCAGGGGTGGAGGAGTATGCGGAGGAGGAGTATGCGGAGGAGGAGGAGTGCATAGTTGAACAAGTATGGTGCAATATACATTGGGCAAACATAAAATGCACTGGTTTCACTCTTGGTACAATTCTATATTGAAAACATAACATTATTGAAGCATATTTGAATTAAAAATATAATTAGTTAATTAAGGAATCATTAATTAGCATTAAATAAGAAGCTCAAAAATTGAACGTAAGTTGGTCGCAGTTTGCGAATGTACATGTACATGTATGCAAACATTTGCCTGCACCAAACTGTCTATTTTAAAAGTATAGAAAGGTTGAGGTACCCTTTTGAATAAATAAATTTAACTATTTAATTAAAAATTAAAAGAAGATATGTAATTAACCTCATGTATTCTGTATTGTCTGGATGTTAATTAGCACATTTTGTTTTAAATGCGTTTGTGTGGTGTTATTACTTACCCTATATGTTGAATACAACTTAAAACGAAAACATTTTATATTTCAACCTTAAATCACACTCTTGAAATTTGAATACTGGGTTTAAACATTATGGAAACTAACCTAATTTGTTCATTTGAATGTGCTTTGCACATCATGAAGGTGCAAGAAGGATGAACGCAATTAATTGTATGCCACTAAACATGTGCCATTGGGAAAATTTGAGTCACCCTGTAGTTAAAGAAACCCTTTTTATTAAACATTATTTGAAACTCATACCACTTTAAGCATTTGCCACTTCAAATTGGAATGTAAAATCATGTTTCAGATGCAAATTTAAATTCATTCAATTTAATGATTTGTGGATAATCATGTATACCTAAATTAATGTTTTAAACACCCTATATGTTTAAAATTAACAACTTTACATAAGAAAAGGATGACTTTCAAAATCAATCAATGTTCATGTACATGTAATTGATGCATTTTTATTTGAAATCTACTTGAATTTTGTTAAAATACTAGTCTTTGTATGTATGTAGTAATAGAGCATTTTTCCGGAACTAAATAAACACATTTTTAGACACCCTGTATGTAGAATTTCAGATTCATAATAAAATTTAATTTGCATATGTCTGGATGGGTATTTTATTAAACTACTTTAAATCTGTACTGAACTTTTCTCTCATCACTTCATATACATAGTGGAAGTAATTATTGAAACCCTTCTTCTTTAGAAGATTTTGCTTGATACACCCTGTACAATTTCGGGCCACCCTGTATAATCAACTTGATTGTATGCTATTTGCATCCGTTACAGTATATGCTTTCAGAATATGTATACTTTTACCAACTTTAAATGTAAACTTTTTCAGATATAATGCATTAACTGAAAAAGGAACCTAATTTATGGAAAAAGGGACATGTAACACAAATTGTACCCAGTATAAAAAACATGACCTTATGCATTATAATGAAATCAGAATTACAATCTCCTTCAGCATATAATCAACTTTTGGGCGATAACCCATATTAAAAATGCACACCAATCGAAATATAAAGCATTTTAGCCTCCGATTTAAGAGATATTTGTATTTTGAACCCTATGTAATGTTTTTCTTCAAAACGTTTATGTATAGCCTTCATTAGCTCAAACGTCAAAGCGCCGGCTTCACAATCATGAGGTCAGTGGTTCGAATCCTGCGGATGGGGATGGTTTTCTTTTCTGTTTTGTTATTACACTGTTTGTTTTTATAAATTGACAGGATTGCTTATCGTTCGCTATATTTATTGAATGTAGAATGATACTTTTTTCTTTTGCAATTTCACTGCGATAAAGAATGTCCTGTAAATATAATTGTGTTTACTACTCCTAGGCCTACATTGAATGGCCCCTAGCTAGTCTATGAACATGATCTGCAAAGGCCAATTGTTATGTAAATAAGAAGCCAGTCGGCTCATGTCCTTGAATCGATTTTCCTATTTCCTACACCACCGAAACATTATTTCAATAATAATAATACAGGCACATTGATTTGTATTACATAACGGCTGGCATTTGTAACAAGTTTAGCTCAATCGATAATAACACACAACGAGTTTCTATTGTATTGGCCTGTTGCATAGGAGTAGGACAGTTCGGTGGTATACCGCGGTTCATTCACATTTCATGATGCCATGCACACTAAACAGTCAGTGGAAAATTAAAATGAAATCGTAAATAATTCCACATTCCAAAATAAACTATAATTGAACAATAATGAATAATTATACGAAATGATAAACAATATCGAAAACTAATAAAAAAAATGTATATAAACGATTAAAATAAAATTTCAAGACGTGATAGGATTCGAACCCACGACCTCCGGTTTACTAGTCCAATGCTCTACTGCTGAGCCAACTATGCGCTATGTGAACGCAATAACAAACAAAAGTAATATGGTTCAACATACCGTGTGTATTTAGGGAATAGTTGAATGAGAACTATATTTGGGTATAAAGCGCTGAGGATTTCAGGAAAATCGAAATAGCTCAGTTGGTAAAGATTAGGACTCTCAATCAGCAGGCCGTACGTTCGAATCTTTGTGGCGGTTTCCTTGTGCTCTATACTTAGAGCGGTCGAGTATGGGTAGAGGTCGGTTAGGGTTTTAAGTATGCCGAAATATAATATTTATTATTGTTCTCTCATTATATGTCCGTTCGGGGTTTTCATTTATATTGACATAATTTTAACGTTATTTATTTATTTTGTATTTACTTTCTTAATTGTTGATGTTTATTTAATTATTTATCAATCAATTAATTATAAATAGGCCTTAATATACTATTTTATTGATATAATTATTAATCTATATATTATTTATTTACATTAATTACTTAATTTCTTCATATTTATTATTTATTTATTATTTATTAGGTCACGTTCAGAGTGTATGCAACATTCTTAAATAGTCTAAAAACGCAGAAAAATGACACTATTTAGGGGAGTAAGATTCATAATGCTACTTGATTACACACATTATGCCTATACCAGAAAACAATAACACGTTGTATGTTTAATGGCTCCCATATTGTTTAGTATTCAATGATAACATTATCCATGCTTGTACCAGGGAGGTGTCATTGACACCTCCCTGCTTGTACTGCTTACTCTAAAATCATCCACGGCTGAACAATAGTCTTTAAAGGCCACTTCAAGGAGGATTATTCTTATGACGTTAACGAGTGGATTACAATAAGCCTAGCAATGAATAGGCGGCTACAAACATATCTCGTTTGAGTCGGGGTTTGAGGAGTGTCGCGATTAGCCATCGAGAGTACTACAATAGTTCTATTGTTAACGCCAGATAAGTAGGGAGGCTCTAGTTAATCACCGATCTTTTTCCGATGCTTTTAACAATAGAACGAAATACCGTTGGAATACCGTTGTAAAATCGGTAGAAAAATGCTTTAAAATCACTGAGAGTTTGGATATGGCCCCTAAAGTCCTTTTACCTCCCAAATGATAATTCAAACTTGACGGAAGAAAAAAAGAGCGCGAGAAAAGCCATAAATATTCGATGAGATATTAAATCACCTCACACGTTCTAATGGCGCGGGAATAAGTTGGAGGTGTAAAAACGAATTTACATCGCGGTATCATAGGTCCATATCCAAAACATCGCTGTTGTCTTTTTCAACAATATTTTCAATTCACTGGAGCACCGACAACCTCTAAAAGTACATGAAGATTCCCCAAATGACCGACTTGGATGTGAACTCAAACATTTAATATTACCCATAATTCAATGCCTGAATAGGAATTGTTGCATCGCTTACATAATTTGCTTATTCGCTGACACACATGATAGGGATGCAACGTGAATGTAAAACTGATCATTTTGCTGTGTATAAAATACTTAGCCAATTAAACGAGTTCACTGATTTGATTATTGTTGAGGGAAGTTTCAGATTCACCACACATTTCATAATATGTGATCTTACATAATCACAGATATCGTGAATTCCTATGAAAACAGGTTCAACATCTAAACGCTCTAAACTAACAAATACAATTTTACAACCCACAGACTAAAAGTTTAGTAAAATCACACGTGGTGTGGAATATGATACGATACGTATAATATGACACTCTCACAATAAATGTTATGCACGTAAACCTTTTATTATAACGACCTTACACAATGTCTAAGCTAATCTCGTCAGGGGTCCAAGCATTTTGACAACATCAGCAAAGTCCTTACATCCTAAATGATATTTTCAAACATGACAGAAGAAAAAAAGAGAGCAGGAAAAGCCATAAATATTCGATGAGATGTTAAAACACCTCACACGTTCCAATGGCACGTGAATAAGTTGTAGGTGTAAAAACGAATTACATCACGGTATCATAGGTCACATCCAAAACATCGCTAGTGTCTTTTCAACGAAATTTCCAGTTCACTGGAGCACTGTCAACCTGTAAAAGTACATGAAGATTTCCCAAGCGACCGACTATATGGTGTGAACTCACACTTTTAACATTACACACAATTCGTAGCCTAGCTAGCTAGGGATTGTTGCATTGCATCAATGTGTCATCATCGCGTACGCACATGGTATTGCCACTGGTACGCAAGATGGAATGAATGTAAGAGGGAACATTTTCTTTGTAGGAAAGTGGGAGAAAAGATCGCATGAACGTATGATACTAAGGGAGTGTTCATAAATACTTTAGTGGGGTGGACAAATTGAGCCATGGACATCATTTTTATTTCGATCCCCCCCCCCCCCAAAAAAAAAAATAGTGGTTTTTTTTCCTTGATCCCACTTTTTAAGACTTTTTTTTTATCCCCATGCCGCCATTGTGTAAAGAACTATTATGGCTATCAAGTTTGAACTGAATATTCAACAATTTAGGCTGATTTGAGTTTTACATTCATTGATCCAAGTTTTTTTTTTCAATTTGTATTGTTCCATAAATATTGGTTGGTATTAAAATGTATAGTAGACCTCGGTTTCCTCTTTCAAAATGCTGCTTTGCCAAAAATACCCTTTTTACCCCCCCCCCCCCCCCCCCCACCCCCACCCCTAACAAGGAAACAAGGTCCATTCTTCTGATCCTCCCTTTTGAGGACATTTTTTTTGTACCTCCTCATCTTTTCCAACCCCCACCAAAGTATTCAGCCGCTTAAGAAATATGATATAAAATATTCAGCGTCTGTAGATGATGGCGCCTTTTACACGTAAGGGGCCATATCCAAACTCTCAGTGATTTTAAAGCATTTTTCTACCGATTTTACAACGGTATTCCAACGGTATTTCGTTCTATTGTTAAAAGCATCGGAAAAAGATCGGTGATTAACTAGAGCCTCCCTACTTATCTGGCGTTAACAATAGAACTATAATTGTAGTACTCTCGATCGCTCAATTAGTGAAGCAGAGAGATGAAAGCGCGAGAAAGGTTGTGTTATTAAGCTGACTAGTGTTCACCCGACCCCCGTTGTGACGTAAAGAGCGACCCATTTGCCAGATTGTACACCTACCGGGTTTCTAGTACAAGTGCCAGGTTTTATCATGGCAGGTGATAGAGGCTAATCGCGACACTCCTCAAACCCCGACTCAAACGAGATATGTTTGTAGCCGCCTATTCATTGCTAGGCTTATTGTCGTTAACGTCATAAGAATAATCCTCCTTGAAGTGGCCTTTAAAGACTATTGTTCAGCCGTGGATGATTTTAGAGTAAGCAGTACAAGCAGGGAGGTGTCAATGACACCTCCCTGGTACAAGCATGGATAATGTTATCATTGAATACTAAACAATATGGGAGCCATTAAACATACAACGTGTTATTGTTTTCTGGTATAGGCATAATGTGTGTAATCAAGTAGCATTATGAATCTTACTCCCCTAAATAGTGTCATTTTTCTGCGTTTTTAGACTATTTAAGAATGTTGCATACACTCTGAACGTGACCTAATAAATAATAAATAAATAATAAATATGAAGAAATTAAGTAATTAATGTAAATAAATAATATATAGATTAATAATTATATCAATAAAATAGTATTAAGGCCTATTTATAATTAATTGATTGATAAATAATTAAATAAACATCAACAATTAAGAAAGTAAATACAAAATAAATAAATAACGTTAAAATTATGTCAATATAAATGAAAACCCCGAACGGACGTATAATGAGAGAACAATAATAAATATTATATTTCGGCATACTTAAAACCCTAACCGACCTCTACCCAGACTCGACCGCTCTAAGTATAGAGCACAAGGAATATAAACCGCCACAAAGATTCGAACGTACGGCCTGCTGATTGAGAGTCCTAATCTTTACCAACTGAGCTATTTCGATTTTCCTGAAATCCTCAGCGCTTTATACCCAAATATAGTTCTCATTCAACTATTCCCTAAATACACACGGTATGTTGAACCATATTACTTTTGTTTGTTATTGCGTTCACATAGCGCATAGTTGGCTCAGCAGTAGAGCATTGGACTAGTAAACCGGAGGTCGTGGGTTCGAATCCTATCACGTCTTGAAATTTTATTTTAATCGTTTATATACATTTTTTTTATTAGTTTTCGATATTGTTTATCATTTCGTATAATTATTCATTATTGTTCAATTATAGTTTATTTTGGAATGTGGAATTATTTACGATTTAATTTTAATTTTCCACTGACTGTTTAGTGTGCATGGCATCATGAAATGTGAATGAACCGCGGTATACCACCGAACTGTCCTACTCCTATGCAACAGGCCAATACAATAGAAACTCGTTGTGTGTTATTATCGATTGAGCTAAACTTGTTACAAATGCCAGCCGTTATGTAATACAAATCAATGTGCCTGTATTATTATTATTGAAATAATGTTTCGGTGGTGTAGGAAATAGGAAAATCGATTCAAGGACATGAGCCGACTGGCTTCTTATTTACATAACAATTGGCCTTTGCAGATCATGTTCATAGACTAGCTAGGGGCCATTCAATGTAGGCCTAGGAGTAGTAAACACAATTATATTTACAGGACATTCTTTATCGCAGTGAAATTGCAAAAGAAAAAAAGTATCATTCTACATTCAATAAATATAGCGAACGATAAGCAATCCTGTCAATTTATAAAAACAAACAGTGTAATAACAAAACAGTAAAGAAAACCATCCCCATCCGCAGGATTCGAACCACTGACCTCATGATTGTGAAGCCGGCGCTTTGACGTTTGAGCTAATGAAGGCTATACATAAACGTTTTGAAGAAAAACATTACATAGGGTTCAAAATACAAATATCTCTTAAATCGGAGGCTAAAATGCTTTATATTTCGATTGGTGTGCATTTTTAATATGGGTTATCGCCCAAAAGTTGATTATATGCTGAAGGAGATTGTAATTCTGATTTCATTATAATGCATAACACTATTTTTTGAAACGATTCTAGACATTTCGTTCGTAAATAAATTTCACCATTACGTTTGATCGATTAAAATTCGCGGCAAATACTGCGCCGAACAATAGATGAATAGAGTGAGAGTAAACAACATGCTACACTCGTGATGGAGCGGTAGCTTAATTCATATTTCTAGACGACCAGATACATTGATCGGCGGTGAACGTAAACATTTTACGATCGGATTTAAAAAGCTTATAGTATTTCTTAAAGAATATAACACAACCTCCCTCGCGCTTTCATCTGTGTGCTTTACTAATTGAGCCATCGAGAGTACTACAATAGTTCTATTGTTAACGCCAGATAAGTAGAGAGTCTCTAGTTAATCACCGATCTTTTTCCGATGCTTTTAACAATAGAACGAAATACCGTTGGAATATCGTTGTAAAATCGGTAGAAAAATGCTTTAAAATCACTGAGAGTTTGGATATGGACCCTTAAATGATTACATGGTTGTGATATTCAGATGCCTCATACATTTTATCTATAACCCCTTTCTTTATTGATTTTATTTACGTCATATCATCATCATTTAGTACTTATAATAAACCATTTTGATATTTAGCCAGCTTTTCATATTTCGTCATAGCAAATACCTTTACAGACACCATTCAAAATATAATAAAAATGTAATTCTTTATACCGAGGTTTTAAACCATTCTAAAGCAATTTTGAGACCCCTATGTAAAGCCTGTAATCTCTTGTCATTCTTGTAATGATGGACATCAAGGAGGAGACCGTCCCTGGTAGCCTATTGCATGTAGCATGTAGTGAAAATTAGAGTAGCTTGTAGTGTAGCATGTAGTGTGAGGGGACAACCGACTTGTGAGATAACGGGTAAACGTCCTGGTCTACCTTCTAGTTAGGTGGGGGTTGTTAGCCTTCTGACTTGTTCAGTAGGTGACGGACAGACCAGGGTGGCCAGGAGAGGTAAGTCTCATTCTCCTGGCTCACAATGAGCAAAACTGGATTTAACAACATACATCCAGATAACAGTTGTTTTATGACAGTGCCATATGACAACTTAACTTGAGGTACATCCAAGTAATCCTGATGGGCGGGATAGTACTGAAGCAGAAGGCAACGGGAAACCACTGCTTTAAGAGATATTACACCCTTCCGAGAATACCATATGATGCGCAGATCAGAAAGAATTAAACGTTTAATCGAAGTGGGAGTTGAGCCCCTCAGGAAACCCACCCGTAATGTTACTGGGGAAGAGGCTGCAGGGACTGGTGATGCTGCTAATGACGGTGGTATCCTAAAGTCTTCGGAACGGATATCATTTGACGGTGATGCCTCTCATCAGCCTTCTGTCAACCTATGTCAGAAAAAAGGAGTGCTCCGTATTGGCACTTGGAACGTGAGAACAATGAATGAGCTTGGAAAGCTTGACCTATTGTTAAATGAACTAGAGAGACTACAACTAGATTTAACTGGTCTATGCGAGACAAGGTGGAAAGGAGAAGGCTTATTTAAACCGAATAAAACATCAACAGTGGTCTACTCTGGAAAACAAAATGGAAAAAGAGAAAGTGGAGTGGCCATCATTCTGAGAGGTAAAGCACAAAAAGCACTGGACACCCACACAGCAATTTCTGACCGTATTGTTACAGTAAGGCTTAAAGCAAAGCCAAAACCAGTTACGATAATCCAAGTCTACGCTCCAACATCAACACATGATGAAAGTATCAAGGACCTTTTCTATGATCAATTGCAAACAACTGTGGACAAAATAAGCAAAGGTGATATCTGTATAGTGATGGGTGACGTAAATGCCAAAGTTGGAGAAGGAGAAGACACCAAATGTGGAATTGGTAAATTCGGTCTAGGAGAAAGAAATGCAAGTGGTGACAAACTAGCAGAATTCTGTCATGCCAATGACTTTGTTATCACAAATACTTTGTTTGATCATCACAAAAGAAATCGATACACATGGATATCACCAGGAGATAGATACAGAAATCAAATTGATTACATCATGGTTAAAAGAAGATGGAAGTCTAGCATCACCGATTGCAAAACCTATCCAGGTGAAGACTGTGACACAGACCACATATTGCTGCTAGCGAAGATGCGAGTGAAACTGGCAAGAAATAAATTCAAGCAAAAACAACGAAAACTAGACCTCAAGAAACTTGAAGACCCTACCATCAGATCCACTTTCAGAAGTGAAACGGAATGCTGTTTTGAAGCCCAACTTAAACAGATGGAAGACCAAGAAGGTGAAGAATCATCAGAAAGTCTATGGACTACCTATAGAACGATACTATCTGACACAGCCGACAAAACCCTTGGTGAATTGAAACGGTTCCCTAAGAAACCGTGGATCAGCAATGAAGTTCTGATTCTAGCTGAGGAAAAAAGTAAGCTGAGAAAGCAAAGAAATTCTCCTGCTCAGGATGTAAGGTACAAAGCAGTAAGATCAGAGATACAAAGGAAGCTTAGGAATGACAAGGCAGCTTGGCTTGAAGAACAGTGCCAGAAGATAGGAGATTTGGACACATTTGGAAAATCCAAGAGAATGTTTGACATGATCAAATCTGTGAAAAATGACGGCAAAATACCATCACAGCAGGCATGCATAAAAGATGAAGCTAGAAATGTATTAGACCATAAGGAAGACATCTTGAACAGATGGAAAGAGTATGGTGCTCAGCTGTTTGAAAGACCAGAGGAGGAGGAACCATTGACTGAGGAACACATTTCTCCAGAAGATCAAGAACCACCACCTCTCTTGTCAGAAGTTGGACATGCTATGAAAAGACTAAAAACTGGAAAATCACCTGGACTAGATGGCATACCTGCAGAGCTGATCAAAGCCACAGGCCTAGTGGGTATCACATTTCTACTCAAACTATGTACCAGCATCTGGAAAAGCTGCCACTGGCCACAAGATTGGAAGATACAGGAGTTTGTAGTCTTATTCAAAGCAGGAGATCGTAAACAGTGTTCAAACTACCGAACTATTGCACTGATTAGTCATACCAGCAAAATCCTCCTGTTGATAATTGTTGAACGCCTGAAGAGGAAGTTGGAATATGAACAACCAGAAGAGCAAGCTGCGTACAGGAAAGGAAGAGGTACAAGAAGAGACATGCTAGTATGTTTACAAATTCTGATGGAGAAAGTAATTGCCATTGATCAACAAGTATTCATTATGTTCATAGACTACTTCAAGGCTTTTGATTCAGTAAGCCACTGCAAACTTTTTGAGGCATTTCTGGAAATGGGCTTCCCCAAGCATCTCGTCGCACTCTTGAAATCTCTGTATGTGAACCATAGACCTACAATAAGATGGAATGGTGAACAGACAAAGGAATTTGAGATTGGAAAAGGAGCAAGACAAGGATGCATAATATCACCACATCTTTTTGTCACCTACACCGAGAAGGGCATGCGAGAGGCAGAGGTCTCAGAATATGGAATTAAAGTAGGGGGAACACATATTTCAAACTTACGATATGCTGACGACACCGCACTTATTGCCAATTCAGAGGAGGAAATTGTACGCCTAACCAACAGTGTGAATGATGTAGGAAAGGAGCTGAACTTGAGGCTAAATGTCAAGAAGACCAAGTTACTTGTCGCTGGAGGTGATCCTGAAGAACATCATACCATCATGATCGACGGTGAGAGAGTTGAACATGTAGATCACTTCAAGTATCTTGGATCTACAAAGAGAGCTGATGCCAACTGCTCAAATGACATCAAATCAAGGATTGCCATTGCCAAGAAAAGAATGATAGACCTGCAGTTGATCTGGAATGACAAAAACCTTTCCAATCGTCTCAAAATGAAATTGGTCAAGACCCTTGTATGGAGTGCACTCATTTATGGCGCTGAAAGCTGGACACTGTGCAAAGCAGATGAGAACAGAATAATGGCAGCTGAAATGTGGCTATGGAGGAGAATGCTTAACATCAACTGGAAGCAGAAAAGAACAAATGTTAGCATTTTGCAAGAGCTAGAAACAGATAGACAACTGTTGGGAAAGGTTGTAAGCCTTAAACTAGGATACTTCGGCCATACGCTCAGGGGAAGTGGAAGCCCCCATCTCTCAACCTCATTGAGGGAAAAGTAGAAGGAAAGAGAAAACGTGGCAGACAGAAGAAAAACTGGTTTGATAACATCAGGGAATGGACTGGTCTCAACTACGTTCAAGCCAAACGTGCAGCACAAGATAGAACAAAGTGGAGAAAGAACACTAAGAAGAGTGCAAATATGGTCGCCAATCATCAGTAGTGATGGAGGCATCAAGGTATCAAGGTAAAGCAATTTCATGTCATATGTGATGCGATCTGTGAAAACCCGCCACATGGTGGCATTTTTCATATTGGAGATATTTATATCATAAGAAAGCTAAAACTGTGCTGATTATAGAACTGTTTGGATCATTTTTCTACGATCACTACAAAAAAAAGTTATGAGTGAATGATGATTGTGATGTCATAAAAAGCTACAAAACAAGAAATCATGTAAACAGGCCAAAAAAGATACATAATTCAATATAATAACATTATAAGGTCAATAATAAAAGTGACTTAAGTAAGTTTTTGAAGGTGAAATTACATGAAAGATGATGACACAAAGTATTGGAAACTAAATTTCTTTAAAAAAATCTAAAAAAAAGAAAACATTTTTTTTAAATTTTTTTTTAAATATTTTTATTTTACCCATAATCCCTAGTTCACATTTTGCGACATTCCGACGGGTTTTCACAGATCGCATCACATATTGTAATCCTTCAATAGCAGAAATAGTGGTATTAGACCCAAAATGCCCCAAAATGTCTAAGAACTAGAAAGAATGTGAATTATTTCATATTCTATTCACATTTCAATATACCGAGTCATGTTTTATTGACACTAACAACTAATTTTCAAAATGAATTTTACAATTTTGATTAAGTTTTTGCAGGCGGACTAGTTGCCCCATACCCTTTGGACTACTTGCCCCAACAAATGACTCAGCACTTTGTCGAGATGAAACATTATTCAAACACGCCTGTGACGTAATAAATTTTACGCCAACATGTTTTAAAACATACCACCATTTGTCATAATAATCAATAAATAACTCCAATACATTTCAGAAAAAAGGGCAAAACTGCATTTTTGTTTTTAGCCATTACACAGTTTTCTGTAGCCAGCGAATATCTTTGAATTCGCAATTATTACGGCGTTCGGGTCCTACAAGTAGACGAGTGTCTTTAGATAAAATAAGAAATTGTGTACTTTGTTATTTGCAAATTTATAAACTAATAACTCTACCAAATGAATACCCGTGATAATGATTTTAAGTTGAAGCATTCTTTAAATGATAATATTAATCGCAAATCCAAACCACCAATGTCCCAATTTAGCAACGTTTTACGGTCATTACAACCACAACCTATGGTTTTAATCATTTTTCGGAAAGTCCCTGAGCACACTACAATATAGCACCCATCAAATGGAATATGCACTTAGCATCTTTAAGACGACGGTACTGCATGTATATATTGACTGTTGTATATCTATTAATCATATAAAGTACATTAAACATGATCTAAACCCATCTTCATATATCGCCCATACTATCTGTGAATTTTCAATTAGTCACTCAATGAGGTGGCTTCAAAGATCTGGAGAATATCACATATGTAAATACACTAAAGTTGCAAATGTTTTGGAATGTAGAAGGTAAGGATATATGTCAAGTTTCAACATAAGTCGTACTGTTCAAAAGAAAGCAGGGGGCCCATACAATTACAAAATCCTTCATTTCGGACCAGTTGCCCCATAGGACCAGTTGCCCCATATTCCCCTATATACCTATTTACAAATTTTTCACTGGTTGTCATTTATGTTGTGTGGAGAAAACAGAATTAATGTGCATTAGTTAAATACGTGGTATTAAATAACTGATTTAGGGCCAAAGTTCGCTAAATTTAGCCAATTTTGGCCTTGATAGGCAATAATTAGTTTCTTCTTGGCCCAATCACAGTTTCCTCCATAGTGTCGTACTAATCACTGTATTTGATTACAGAATATCGCTATTGTTAGATTCCGACCAAAATCATCACTAAAAACAATTATTCAGTAAATTCAGCATCATATACATGATATCATACAACGTAGCTTTTCCTGTTTATGAGTGCACACCACCAAATAATATTTTGCATTCTGGCAGTGTTTGAAATTAAGAAGTCTAAATATAACATCCTAGAAAAGGTAAAAGGTGCTGTAAATATACCTAAATGTTACATAATTTGGCATGTGTAGGTTATTTCCTCCACATTAGGCCCACAATCTCTAGCTTTTTCTTGAATAGTATCATTTTACACGATTTTCCACCAATTTAGAGCTAAAATCCCTGATCTTAGGATATCTAAAATCCCTGATCTTAGGATATCTAAAATCCCTGATCTTAGGATATAGGCAGCCTGTCGTCATATCATTGGCCCGTAGCTGGTTATCCCCCACAAAAATGATTGTTTTTAAGCAGAAAACATCTTGATCTTCAATAAAAACAATGATTTGAATGAACCAGTTTGCTCTAAAGTTTAAAAAAAATGAACACAAACTTGACCACACAAAGCAATAGGAAACTGATTTGGTGGTGTGGGACTTTATAGATATCTTGACGTATGTAATTATAAGAAATAAATATAGATCAATTTGGTGATATGAAGTCATAAGTCAACAAATTGACATGACTGTGACCCTGGATGTATGCTAGGTCAGTTGCCTCATTAAAGCAATTGACGACTTGGGAATGTCTTTTATGTTTACAATTTGAGCAAAACTTAAATATAGCACATGTGGTCTAGTGGATAATGCTTGTGATTCATGATACATAGGTTGTGAGTGCTAGCCCCGCTACGGCCAATGTGTTTGTATCCCTGGGAAAGATACTTATAGTCCCTTGGCACAGAGACGATTTTGACCCTAACCTGAAAATCGGGTATGCGGGACATTTTTTTGACAAATCTAGATTGCAAAAATGTGCTGATTCCAAATCCGGATGATGCCAAAATGTCACCCTTGAGCGTTTCTAGATAATTGGACCTGAATAACATTATTTTTTAAAGACAAAAAACTTAAAATACAGCCCGTTTTACACTATAAAGGTCACTCATGGTCCGTTTTTTTGACAATTTTTTTAAACAATTCTAGACTGCAACAAAATGCTGATTCCAAATCCGGATGATGCCAAATTGTCGATCCTTAGGCGTTTCTAGATATTTAAACCTGAATAACATTATCTTTTAAATGCAAAAAAACATAAAATACAGCCCGTTTGCCAATAATATAAAGGTCACTCATGGTCGGGGTTTTTTTTGACAATCTTTTTGACAATTCTAGACTGCACAAATGTGGTGATTCCAAATCCGGATGATGCCCAAATTGTCATCCTTTAGCGTTTCTAGATATTTGGACCTGAATAGCATTATCTTTTAAATACAAAAAATCCCATAAAATATAGCCCGTTTAACAATATAAAGGTCACTCATGGTCGGTTTGTTTTTTTGACAATTCTTTTGAATATTATAGACTGCAAAAATGTGCTGATTCCAAATCCGGATGATGCCAAATTGTCATCCTTTAGCGTTTCTAGATATTTGGACCTGATTAACGTAATCTTTAATAAAAAACCCCATAAAATACAGCCCGTTTTACAATATAAAGGTTAATCATGGTCGGGTTTCTTTTAACAATTGTTTTAACAATTGTAGACTGCAAAAATGTGCTGTTTCCAAATCCGGATGATGCCAACTTGTCATCCTTCAGCGTTTCTAGATATTTGGACCTGAATAAATATAAAAACCATTAAAACACAACCCGTTTTACAACGTAAAGGTCACTCATGGTCGTTTTATATAGCAGATGGAATGTTTGACGATCCTTGGTGATATGCTTATGTGGATGATGAGTTCTAAAATTGGGTTTGAATTATCCCCCCCCCCCCCCCCCCCCCCCCCTCTCTCTCTCTCTCTCCCCTGTACACATTCTAGTTACTCGGTTTAACCTTTAAACGTCACTGAGAACAAATGCAAGTGATTGATTTTATAATTAATAAAATATTAAATAAAAATCTGGAATTTTATAGTGCATCCAAGATTGATCTTGCATAACTCTGCAAGATGATGCTCTTAATAGCAGGCTCATACCAGACTAGTTATAAAAGGTCGCAACCCAGTACCGGTTGAGATTAGATAAGGATTCGTTTTCCACGGGATGTCCTGCGAAATACCCAAGAAGAAGCAGATGTCCATGATGTCATGTACAAAGAACGGTGATTGACATTAGTAAGTCAGCAAAGCAGCACCGAGATGTTTCCAACAATATTATTGCTTGTCACGCTTTATCAGGATGTGATACGGTTGCTCAGTTATCGGGAATAGCAAAGACAACAGTGTTGAAAGTAGGGGAGAGTGGGGTATGTCGGAACGCGGGGTTAGTTGAAACATTGAGATTTTCCTAAAAACCAACAATTCATTTCTAGAAACACTGCCATCAGGTGGTGTGCAAAAGCAACCCCCACATACCACATTGCCTGCAGCACATGGGTCTCAGTCTTCTTGGAGTTTAGAAAGGTAAGTTTGATTTTTCAACTTTTGACTAAATTTTTTGACATTAAGAAATGTTGTATTATCGCTATGATGTTTGTAGATTCATGTGGCTATATTTTTGGTATGTTAGGCTCTTATACTAAGCTACAAAATAAGGCTAAATAGGTGTGCAGTTGTAGGCCATGTTTTGCACAATAAGCTTAAACATCTGCCATGTGCTCTCGGGGTTAGTTGAAACATTGGGCATGGGGTTTATTGGAACACTTAAATGTGGTACATCCTTAAGGTTCTGAACCTGAAATATTGTTTTGGAAACACATAGTTAGGCATACAATTTGTAATAATAGTAAACAACTTTATAACCTTGAAGTCTACATCGTCTTTTCAGCTAATCTCACCGTAGCCCCCTTGAGACACCTACAGACTTCAGTGACTGCAAAAGGTCTCAAGCAGACTCCGAAGAAGACTAACTAAAAGACTGTGTATCCTTAATTGAGTGTTGTTGATTGTTGTTGTTGATCATTAGGGCATGCCATATTGATTTTTAAATTGATTTTTAAAATCATTTAACAACAGTTCTAAGTAGTTACAGTGTAGTTTTTAAGTAACCACACACCATGTTCCAACTAACCCCATGTCATGTTCCAACTAACCCCATGCATGGGGTTAGTTGAAACAGCTGAGATAACTTTTTCAAAGTGGATTATTTTAATAAACATAAACCAAGTCTTAGAATGTTATATGGTCATGTTTTTTATACTGGGTACCCAAAAAAGGTGGATCTGTTACATTTGCACTACATATTATTACTTTGCATGCATATATTTTGGCTATTCTTTATCACACATACTCAAATTTGGTCTTATTTTGATGAGAAAGTATTTGGCCTTTATTTTAAAAAGAAAAATATAAACTACCATGGTTCTGTTAATTACAATAGTTCGTTAAACCTCATTAGTCAGGGGTGGAAGAGTATGTGGAGGAGGAGTATGCGGAGGAGGAGGAGTGCATAGTTGAACAAGTATGGTGCAATATACATTGGGCAAACATAAAATGCACTTGTTTCACTCTTGGTACAATTCTATATTGAAAACATAACATTATTGAAGCATATTTGAATTAAAAATATAATTAGTTAATTAAGGGCGCACCACACCAAATATCTTTCTCATTGAAATACGTGTAAAAGTGCCATATTTCAAGACACCTTTTCTACCCTCCGGTTACATTTATTGCATACTTGTCACCTATGACCATTTTCAGTAACATCTCAACTTTAATTTAAGCCTTGTTTCATGAGCGGTTATTAAGCTAAATTTTCCGCTACGGACCTGCACACAGCGCCCTCACTTTTTCACGTTTTCTGGCATGCCTGTTCACTATTTAGGCAGGTGCTTACGCCCTGGGCACTATTTAGGTCGATAAATTAAAAAATATCGTATTTTATCATTGTAGGTCCAACGGATAGGTCCCACTTGTTCATTTAAATACAAACATACCATCCCCGGAGAAACAAATTGCCCGAAAACCACACATTAACAAATCTAGTCTTCGTGCTTTTCCGGAACTACTGCAGGATTACACGAATTGCGCATTGATTTGGTGTGGTGCTCTCTTAAGGAATCATTAATTAGCATTAAGAAGCTCAAAAAATTGTTAAGAAACGTAAGTTGGTCGCAGTCTGCAAATGTATGCAAACATTTGCCTGCACCAAACTGTCCATTTTAAAAGTATAGAAAGGTTGAGATACCCTTTTGAATAAATAAATTTAACTATTGAATTAAAAATTAAAAGAAGATATGTAATTAACCTCATGTATTCTGTATTGTCTGGATGTTAATTAGCACATTTTGTTAAATGCGTTTGTGTGGTGTTATTACTTGTTTTTAACTGTGTTACCAAATAAGTAAAAAACTGCTGGTTTTCATCAAGCTTGTAAACTCAGGAGAATTATTAAATTCTTAGGAATGCAACTGAAAAGTAAGTTGATACGATACTAGTGACTACTAGTTTGCCAATCAACATTGGATCACCCTATATGTTGAATACAACTTAAAACGATAACATTTTATAATTCAATCTTAAATCAGACTCTTGAAATTTGAATACTGGGTTCAAACATTATGGAAACTAACCTAATTTGTTCATTTGAATGTGCTTTGCACATCATGAAGGTGCAAGAAGGATGAATGCAATTGATTGTATGCCATTATACATGTGCCATTGGGAAAATTTGAGTCACCCTGTAGTTAAAGGGCCCCTTTTTATTGAACATTATTTGAAACTCATACCACTTTAAGCATTTGCCACTTCAAATTGGAATGTAAAATCATGTTTCTGATGCAAATTTAAATTCATTCAATTTAATGATTTGTGGATAATCACGTATACCTAAATTAATGTTTTAAACACCCTATATGTTTAAAATTAAAATCAATCAATCTTTGTGTACATGTAATTGATGCATTTGTATTTGAAATCTACTTGAATTTTGTTAAAATACTAGTCTTTGTATGTATGTAGTAATAGAAGCATTTTTCCAGAACTAAATAAACACATTTTTAGACACCCTGTATGTAGAATTTCAGATTCATAATGAAATTTAATTTGCATATGTCTGGATGGGTATTTTATTAAACTACTTTAAATCTATACTGAACTTTTCTCTCATCACTTCATATGCATAGTGGAAGTAATTATTGAAACCCTTCTTTTTTAGAAGATTTTGCTTGTTACACCCTGTACAATTTCGGGCCACCCTGTATAATCAACTTGGTTGTATGCTATTTGCATCCGTTACAGTATATGCTTTCAGAATATGTATACTTTTACCAACTTAAAATGTAAACTTTTTCAGATATAATGCATTAACTGAAAAAGGAACCTAATTTATGGAAAAAGGGACATGTAACACAAATTGTACCCAGTATAAAAAACATGACCATATGCTGTATTTGTAACACACAGATGTATGCTTGAACTGATATAGTTATTAAATCCTGAATCAATTTTAATTGTGTTATAGAGTCATTTTTCTGAAAAATGTTCCAACCAACCCCACTCTCCCCTACTCAAAACAGGAAAACATAACGTCGATAGCTTTGCCAACACTAACTCTTCTACCCATGAACTGGTTCAACAGGCTACCTTCTTCTATGCTAGTTGTCACAACACAAAAGAAGCCAAGCCGCAAGTAATAATGTCAGAGCTCCGTTTCAAGGTCTGCACATCAATGGGATCTAACGCCACAAGTGCACCCAAACTACATCAATTCCACAAATACGGAGTCATTTACCGAAAATGTCAAACTGGCATATCTACAAACTTCAATATGGTTATCTGCAGATTCATCAGGCCCTTCAACACTCGGTCCAATTAAGTATGGCTGGAACCGTGATGAACCAACAAAGACTCTCATCCCAGTACAATTACCACCAGACAGACCAGCAGCACCAGATGAAATTCTGAAGATGGTATGTTGTGGATGTGCTTCAGCTCAAACCTGCGCAACATCAAGATGCGGTTGTGTACGTGCACATCATATGCACAATATTTTGTGCATGTAAGGTGATATAATAATTGTCATAGTCAGTTGTCAAAAGTGAACACCGAGGATGAGGAACAGGAGGTACTGGTTGATTCCAATTAATAGGCTCTCAATTCAATACGTTTCAGCATTCACATCAGAATTTGATCATTGTAATTGTTGGAATATGCCCTTTTTAAATTGAAATTGAATATTATTATAGCAACCAATTGAAAATGTAACATTAACAATTTTAGCATATCAATGCATCACTTGGATATGTATTTGTTCAAGTGAGTGCGGGAACGAGAAATAGAGGTTCTTTTAGAATCCGATAACTATGCTTATGATAATGAATTTTGATTCCCATTTGAATATTATGAGAATTGTTTGAAATATGCTATTGTATGCATCAATGTACCATGTTTCAGGAGGTGTTGAAGGTGAACTATTTTGATTGAAAATTGAAGGGTTGATATGATATCGATGCGTAAAATACAATTTCACTTTCAATTTGTTATCAGTAAACATGATGTCTTTGTATGACATGTTTGATATATGTGTATTTCAGTTACCTGTTGATTGACAATGGCGGCCATTTTATAATATGGAAATGAGGAATTGCAGCATCCATTTACAAATATATATAATCTATGAAGCGAGACGAACAATTTGACACCTTATTTATGTGATTTGGACAGTATTTTTATTTGACCCCAACTTGACCTTTGCCATATAACTTCAATAATATAAGTCATAACCATGTCAAACTATATATTTTTGTGATCAGTAAACAAAGAGCTACAATGTGATATATTATTTGTGTCTGTAGAGTCATTTTAAAAATTTCCCCCTCACAGAACTTTACCCCCTTTATTTCTTAAAACGCTCAACATCTACGAGTTGGCATCATCTAGATTTGAAATCAGCACGTCAAAGTCACCTAGAAACAATCATTAAACTTCCCGCATACTTCATTTTGAGGTCAAATGGCTCTGCCAACGGACTATTAGTCTTAACTGCCTCATCGACCCATGCGATATTTGGGGAGCTGTTATATCATAATCCAATATAGGGTGAGCGCCATTCAACAGTCTGTTGGCTGATTTAGCCTCCTAAGTGTAGCGATAAAAGGGTTCTGATAATTAAAAATGACAGCAATAATAATTAACAACTAAAAATTGAAATTATTATTATTAGGATACGAAATTCATTGGTCAGTCGATTTGTCCTTTGTCATGGGAATGCAAAAAAACCCACCAAGTTTACAAAATAATAATTAATAATCATTTATCAAATAAATTATGGAACATTACTTTTGTTATTCTTAAATCTTTATATAAATTTATCATAATCACTTCTTTAATCTCGATATATATCTATGACTGTTATAGTACGAAAAGCCTAATTGATAAACATTACGATTCCCCGCATTACCGGGTGTCCCTAAAAAGATTGTGCACATGTTTGCGCAACTTGTTGACCATGAAGTCCTAAAGTTTGGTGTAATATGTTTATATACACGGAAAGGAAGAACACTCAGCTTTCAGATGCCGTTTATTTTATCTGATTTGGATTTGTCAATCCTGAGATATGGACAATTAACTAGAGCTACCCAGAATCGATGTTGTGCCACTTTACAAATTCAAAGGTTTACTCCTAAGATACAACTTCCACTTGAACGATTGCCCATCACCAGTGTTATGCAAAATAACATTTTTGTATTGAGATTGAATAGGTTTAAATAATAGAATGAGTGCCTGTGTATCCAAGCAGAACTGAATATAAAGATGTTTGTTACATGATTCGAACCAGTCCTTTTGACGAGGTTTCACAAAATGTTTATTGGGCCTACATTTTCAAAACAAGACAGACGTCCATATGGCTGGGTGCGGCCTCAATTTTCAATAGACATGATAGAAGAGGGTGTTCATGGTCTTAAAACATCACGAAACGAGAAGTCTAGCAGAAGAGTCACCAGAGAGTTTGCCATTCAAACACTCACGTACCATCTAGGAATACACCTATAAAAAGGAGTATTGGAAATGCTTGGTAGATGGTATGGTACAAGCACCAATATGAATAAAGAACATTGTGGAAGACAGATATGAAAAGTGGCAGGAGACAGTAACACATTGATAACGTGCGGCGTGCACTTCAGAGGGATCCCAGAATAAGTGCTCATAGAAATCCCTTAACATATATTCCAAGGACATCATTTTTGTTCCTCGGCCTCTTTTAAACAATTCTGGTCAAATGTCCACCTCAATGTTTCAAGACGATTGATGCCCATGGATAGACCAATGTTAGTATCGTTTTGACGCTCATAATCATTTATTCTGTAAAAGTGGCACAACGTCGATTTTGGGTAGCTTTGATAAACTGGGTATATCTCAGGATTGACAAAATAAACGGCTTCTGAAAACTGAGTGTTTTTCCTTTCCGTGTGTGTGTACACCAGACTTTAGGACCTCATGGTCAACAAGTTGTGCAAACATGTGCACACTTTTTTAAGGGACACCATGTATATCCAGAGCTTGGCGTAATTAACTTTTCCGTTTGATATGATACGCACAAACAATTACCGGTTTTATTACATTTACGTACGTTGAACTGTAAAAATCTGGATTTTTGTACTTTATGGCAATTTGTATAATGCAAGATGTAGTGAACAATGACGATTGAATATAGGACTAAGTCAAATGATGTTCTTTTAAAAAGGGCACAAATATGCTACAATGAACTTTCAAACGGTCAAGGACCCACATTCATCAACTTTCAGTTTACTAAACTAAACAATGGATTGTCAAATTATTGGTAATTCAATGGTCAACAAAGCCTTACAAAGGATGTATTTTTCAGTGTTGTCAAACGTGACAGCTTGCATACATTCGTCTTTTGTAATAAAGGCAACGACACAAACTTGTGTATTTATCGACATGGCCTAATGGTAATTCTAATTTAGTACAATTCAGACGGTCATAGATATCAATTAGCTTTTATAATATGAAATCAATGTGTAATATAACGAGGAAATTTGTCAATGAAGCGTGTATCATTTATCAGCGCACTTCACGCAATCATGATCACTCCTCGTTTTGTGCAGTGTAGTGCAAAAAAGGTAGTGTACACACTATTTAATGTAGAAAATGCAAAACGTATTGTACAAACCATTTACTGTAGAAAATGCAAAAGATAGTGTACAACACATTTAATATAGAAAATACAAAAGGTAGTGTACAAAACATTTACTGTATAGACAAATGTATGGGGCATCTGAATATCACAACATGTAACCATTTAACTAGGTTCATACCATTTTATCTCAAAAATGTGCAGTCGAAAATGTCGCTGCTTTATACCAGTAGTATTAGCCTACTGCTATTTACACGTTAACCACGAACACTGTATAAAACATGGGTTTCATGAGACATGATATCCTTTTTACACGTTAAATAATATGGAAATGTGTTTGTAAAGAAAATACTGCCTAGTTTCCGTGTTGTCATTCACTGATTTCTGTGTATGCTAACCGTTGGAACATATTGGACCAGTTGCCCCAGTGATGGGGTAACTGGTCCACGCCAAGTAAAATTTTCAGTTAGTAGTAATTGGCCTTTTCTTTAGATATTTTTTTTAACATTGATTATATGTTATATGTAAAAAATTACATGGGTGGTATTTTCATAGCAATTCCATAAATATTTACACGAGCTTTAAATCTTTTATATCATGAAATATGCTTAACCGGACCAGTTGCCCCATCCTCCCCGTATAGTCATAGTTTATCGTTGTACTTGTGTAAAGGTTTTAAACGGCATTTTACTGTTACATTGTACTACGAAGGTACGTCTTCTTGACGCGTATTAGAAACGCCGAAAAGTTTGTCACATTCAGAATTCTGAACATCCTCAAGCAAGGGGCTAAGCATAGATACAATGATATCGAATTTATAGCAATCAGATTGCTCTAAATTCGACGTTATTACTATTATAGTCCAACTGGCCTCAATGAGGGGGTGTTTCCATCTGTATGGAAAACTGCAGCCATAATACTTGTTCCTAAAGTTACGAAGCCAAAAACGGCTAACGAGCTGCGTCCAATTGCCTTGACGCCAATTCTTGCTCGGGTTTTTGAATCTTTTCTCTCCAAATGGCTGAAGGAAGATTTTGAACCAATGTTGGATCCACGGCAGTATGGTAATGTTAAAAACATTTCCCCCACACACTATCTGGTTGATATGCTTGATGATGTCTTAAGTGATCTCGAACTTCCCGGTAATTATTCTACGTTGTGCGCAATTGATTTTACCAAAGCATTCGATCACATAAATCATACCGTTGCCATTCGTAAGATTGTTGAGTCCAACGTTAGACCGTCCATAATACTAACTATCTGCAGCTTTCTTTCAAACCGCAATCAGTGTTTTTACACATATCAGATCCCACAACCATAACATGTGGAGTACCACAGGGTACCAAATGTGGTCCAATCATATTCACGATAGTTGTCAATGATGCTGCTGATACTTGTAACAAGCGTTGGAAATTTGTGGACGATCTCACGCTGTGTGAGACAATCAATGTTAAAAAACAAAGGCACGGTCGTCTCCAATATCATCTCGATGAATTCAGTGCCTGGTGCGATCGCAATGATATGTTGCCCAAACCATCCAAATGCCATATAATGAATGTTTTTTTCCTCGAAAAATCTTTCCGTTTATCTATCATACATGTTGTCTGGTGAAACACTTAACCCTATCGATAATTTAAAACTCCTTGGTGTCCATACGCAGGCAAATTTAAAATGGGACAAGCAGGTGACTGAAATGATCAGCAGAGCATCAAGAAGGTTATTTTTGTTGTATGCCCTTAGAGGATTTGGTGCTCCAGTAGTGGAGGACATTCTGGCTGTGTATCAAACCTATATTAGACCGCTCCTCGAGTATGCCTGCCCGGTGTGGCATCCATCCATCACCCGTGAACAAAGTAAGCATATTGAGATGCTGCAAAAAAGATCTTGTAGACTCATGCTTGGCAGTAAGTACGAACACTATGACACTGCCCTCCTCGAATTAGGTATTGACAAACTCAGCGACCGCCGGGAACAACTGGTTTTGAAATTCGGCCAGAAGCTCCTCAATTCGGAGCGCCACTCCCTGCGAAAACCGCAACAACGTCTCCCTCAGGAACCAGAAAAAAATACCAGGAGCCAAAAACAAGAACTGTCAGATATTACAATTCAACTATCCCATATGTCATTCGTCTTTTAAATCAATGTTAGCTGTTTGTAATATTATGTATATATATATATATTGTCTATATTTTTACTATGTGTATGATATCTAACTTTAAGCCAGTGTTATCAGATGCGCTGTTTTGCTGACATTTGTATACCATGAATAAAAAAAAAACCTTTAAAAAAACCCAGACAGTGACGTAAATGCGTTTTCTACTAATTGCAGCTCATAACTCGCGCGTCTACTCGAGGCGCTGGCGTGCGTAAAGGCTGCGCCTGTTAGGTTACGTCACTGTCCATAGGAAGCCAAATAAAGTATAGACAGCTTCTAATTGATTTGTAACACAATGTGAAAATACAATGATACCGTTTACCAAATATAAGCGATTGAAACATTTGTTGAGGATTTTTAATCAGGTGCTTAACTCAAAATGTTAATTTCGAAATGTATTTTTGGTTCGTTGATAATAATTGTAGAATTTAACACCGTAGTTTAATTCAGTTACTGATTGTTTATGCAGACCTGTATTTGGAGAGAAATAAATGGTAAGGTGTTTTTTCTAAACTCTATTCAAAAATCTATACAATGATATTAATTTTATTTGAATTGTCATGGGCAAAATCGTTTCTTTCCATGTGTTTTCCTTAAACATGTTAAAGGAGGTGTCCCGCAAGCATAAAAGTGTACACTATATGTTAGAAACATAACTATCGACCCCAACTTTTGTAATTATGTAGAACAAAACACCACCCTTATGACAAAAACAAATAAAAACCGCTATCTCTCAACATGCAATTTTTAAAATTCGCGGCGATCAAAAGTCCCAGTGTCGATGATGTCATAGTTATACAATGCACATGCGCAAATTTGAGCACCGATACCCATGACGTCATCGACACCGGGACTTTCGATCGCCGCGAATTTTAAAAATTGCATGTTGAGTGATGGCTATTTTTATTCATTTTTGTGACAAGTATGGTGTTTCGTTCCTTTAATACCTAAATGTAGAATAAAGATTTAGAATGTTACGCAAAACGCTCCTGAAATTTGATAACGGTGTTAGCTGCAACTGCACATTTGGTACGAAAATCATTATAATAATATAATAATAATAATCTGTATCTTATAAAGCGCCTTATCCAAATTGCTCATTTGCTCAAAGGGCTGTAATTTTTGCTGCTGGTGAATCATCAGAATCAGGTCGCATCAACTAGGGTGCCGCCAATTTCTAGCGCAAACCTATCCGCACTTAGATTGTAACATCCACCATTTTTCAATGCAGCTCCCCAAATACCATTGATAAGGCCAAAAAAATAGTTGTGTTGCCCTCAGCGACCGACCCTAAAATCGTAAAAACTAGGGTCGCATTTTTTTTTTTTTTTCCCCAATTTTTTTCAATTTTTTAGATTTAAATTTGATTAAAAGTGTCTAAATGTTACTATTTCTTGCTTGAAATGAATAAATAAGCCTAAATAAATATTTGTTTAGACTATTGTCACACTAGAAACATTATTGTCACACTAGAAACATTAGTTAAATTGACATATGGGCATATACCAATTTTGTCTTGACATAAACCATATATTTTTCAGCCCGCCCCCCCCCCAAAAAAAAGTGAAAAAAAAGTGAAAAAAACAAGTGGAAAAAAAGTGAAAAAAAGGGGGGACTTAAGGAAGTTTTTTGTTGGATTTTGTGAGTGCTATAAGTATTGAACTATGACTAAAATGTATATAAAAGTATACTTTTTTGGAAAGGAAATGGATCAGAGAATCCAGATTTGGCCTCAATTTTGACGCAAAATGTTGATTTTGTGAGAAAATCACAAAAAATCACTTTTTTGACCGAATTTTTTTGAACACAGCTAACAAAAATAATTTTGATAAAAAAATGCCCAAATCGCTTGATGATGATGAAAAGACACTAATGAAGGGACGATTTTTTTAAAAACCTAATCTAATATAATTTAACCAAAAAGTGCCAAAATTAAAAATAAGGAAATCCATTTTTCACGTTTTTTTGGCCCTTTTTGGTCAAAATTTCAAAAAATATTAGCTTAGCTAAAAAAAAAGTCGTCCCTTCATTAGTGTCTTTACATCATCATCAAGCGATTTGGGCATATTTTACTCAAAATTATTTTGTTCAGAGAAAATTGGGTCAAAAAAGTAAATGTTATGATTTTCTATAAAAAAAATCAACATTTTTTGTAAAAATTGACGCCAAATTTGGATTCTCTGACATATTTCCTTTCTAAAAATGTATACTTGTATAGGCATTTGATTAATAGTTCAATAATTACAGCACTCACAAAATGCAAAAAACAAAAACTTCCTTGAGTCCCCCCGCTTAAGTTTAAAAAAGAGGCATCATTCTGGAATACCCTCCCTCTACACCCTACATTATATAAAACTTTATTCCGTCGAATGCAAAGGGTACAATGGGAAGGGTATTCCCAAATATAAATTGTATTCAACTTCTGTGACACCCCCTGCAATGCATAAAGCGAAGCTCGCATGATAGTGCCTTTATCGAATCGCGTGCTTATGAAGTGCTTGTTTTTGCCATGGCTAACTAATTAAACCAATTGCAGTTCGGATTGTGTCACGGGTTTAAATGACTTTATAAGTAGCAGAAAAACAAATTCCAAGCAATCATGATAAAGTTCACCACCAACAAAATTCCGCACTCGTTAGAGAGAGTTGCATTTTTGAACCTGATTAAATGATATAAGTATAACTCATTGGGACAAAACTGTTGTACCTATACAATTTCGTACGGTCCTCCTTTGATATCAAAAATGGTAACCTTTGTCTTAGAGTTGTATTAAACGCCGGTAATATTAAAAATTTACAGGGTTTCAAATATGACAAATTACAACATTACCCACGCAAGCTTTACTCAGTCATGCGTGCCATCTTTACACGCGTGCCGAGATTTGAATCTTATTACAGTGAGCCAATCAGTAGCTCTATAAAGTTAATGGAAGTCCATGTTTGGTAATGTTAAATTACAAAAGGAGCGTTGACCGGAAGTGCGCAAACATATAGCCATGATGTTTAAAAATATTAAAAAAATCAAGCTGATGATGTTGATCCTTTTACTAGCATTTCCGTATACAGCATCTGTATTTTTAGACCTCACAATTATAGTACGTGGCTCCTACGTATAAGTTGCTTATACGTTAGACTTATACTACTTAACTTATACGTAAGACTTACGACAATTGTCGCCAAAGTAATATGTTTCATCTTCATACGTACGTACTAGCCCCATTAAAATTGGACTGATACCAATACAAATATTTCCATAATAATATAGAAATAATTGCATTGGTCCATGTTCAATTGTATGGATGCTTGTACGTGTACGTCTTACGTGTATAATACGTCACTTATACGAATAATCCATACATTTTGGTTTTTGCAGCGTGGCCTTAGTTATTAGCATATATATGAGAGTGACTTTCTCCAGGAGATGGAGAGGTATAAAGCAGTTGTGAGTCCGAACGGTTAGCACACAAATATGGAGAAGTTACAACAGTACGACGCAGTGAGAAACAACACTTTCGACTTAAATCACGATTTGCACTTTGACGTCGAGGACTTGAAATGGGATCAAACTGGTTACGTTTTCCTGGTTCTGGTGTATATTCTCATCATCTCGTTCTCTATCGTTGGAAATTCTACCATAGTGTGTCTCTATGCTCTTGACCGTTCATTACGGACACCAACTAATCTGTTCGTGCTGTCCATCGTTACAAGTGACTGGCTTTTGACAGTGGTGGCAACCCCGTTATCAATGGTGTCAGCATTCGCGCAACAATGGGTATTCAGTATTTCGGCATGCCGTATGTAAGTACCATAATGTAAATGATAACTCTGTATTGTAAAGTTATGTTCAAACGGAAGGGAAGTGAACCCGGGGGGGGGGGGGGTACTCAGATTTGGTTTGGTCGGGGGTGTGCCGCTGGAGATTCAAAACCCCTACCCATTTCTAAGGGTGATTTTGGAAAAATCGGTACCCATTTTTAGGGGTTTTGCTTCATTTTAGACCACATTTTCGCAAATTATCGGGAAAAAAGACCTAATTTTGGCAAATTTTCGCGAAAATAGACCCATGTCTAAGGATTTTTCAGTTAAAAAGCCTACCCATGGCTAAGGATGTCTCATGAAAAAACGACCCACTGGAGCGGCACGTCCCCGTATGCCTTACACACGTGAGTACCCCCCCCCCCCGGGAAGTGAAGGTCAGGGGTACGGACAAATTAAATTTAGTCGGAGTAAAGAAGCTTTAGTATCAACGTCTCGGTGCTGTAATGCCGTACATAAAACGAAACGTCAAAACTGCGTTAAACAATTCGCTTGTGAAAATGGTGCGTTACCACCTTCCATCCAAAACTAAAAATATCAAGACACGTGGAAATGAAATGCCAAGAATTTCAGTTTAAAGGTGCACCAAGAGATTGCCGAGAAAATTGAATTGTTTCAATAGATAATGCACGTATAATAGCCATGAATGGTAATAATTTACAGGAAAAGGGTTGAACGATGGCGCTAGATAGATATTCGCTTACATCGATTTATGTGGTGGGTGATGCTGATAATTACGATGTGATTTACATCGAAAGTGGCAACTTTTATTTTATTTGGTACAAAGAGGAAGCTTAATTCTGTTGATAATTTTTCTGTCATTTGTAATGGTAATATGATTAATACCTCTTCATCTGTCAAGTATTTAGGTGTCACCCTTGACAATATTCTTTCAGGGGAGTCGATTGCTTTAAATGTTATCAAAAAGGCCAGCGGGAGACTCAAATTCTTATACAGGCACGCTGATTGTTTGAATTTAAAAACCCGCAAGACACTGTGTTCAGCATTGATTATGTGTTATTTTGATTATGCATGCTCTTCCTGGTATTCAGCTATTTCCCAAAAATTCAAAAATCGTTTTCAAACCATGCAAAACAAAATTGTCCGTTTTATTTTGGGTGTGGGACCGCGTACCCATATTGGTCAAAAAGAGTTGGACATGGTAGGGATGTTATCAAGCCGGGATAGGGTTGTGCAACTTAAACTTAACCATGTTTTTAAGATTTTTCATGATTTGTCTCCTGATTATATGAAATTGTATTTTACTAGAGTGTCATCTTTGCATAAATATAGTACCAGGGGTAGCCCGTTCAACTTTGTTGTTCCTTCTTCTAAGGGTCAAGCTAGATTTACTTTTTATAATACTGCTATTCATCACTGGAACTCATTGCCGAGCGAAATCAAGAACACCAATCATTTTAGTTTATTCAAACAATTAGTTAAAAGACACTTGGCGAGTTATGATTCAATTGATTTATGAGCTGGTCTCCCACCTTGTGCTCGTGCCCTGTTTTCATTTGTTTTGTTTTGTTTTTCTTCTGCCTTTCTATGCTTGTTAAAGGACCCCAATGGAAATAAGCTTTGTGCTCAAAGCTTTTTGGGCTATCCTTGGTACTTTTGCTCATATTTTATTATGTCTATATGTTTTTAAAATAGGTTTGTGCAATCTTTTACATGTTTGTATGCTTAAATGTTTCTCTATATGATGTTTTGAGTACCTAATAAAATAAAATAAAATAAAATCAACTCGTAAAAAATTATATGATAGACGGCGAAATTCCTATGGCTAATTTTTTATTTGATATTTTAATAGAGCTTGCTGAGCTCCACAATAATCTGAAATTTGAGATTGATCGAGGTACGGTTTTCTAGATATGACAATTTTATTGTCAAAAATGAAGCAAATTTGAAGCTTTCATTTTTTTGTTTCTTATTGTTTTTTGACCCCCCGAGCCTACCTAGCAAAATAATTAATCTATGCAAAAATGTTTAATTAATTTTTACAAGAAAAGTATAAATGCTACAAAGCTGACATTTTGGGAGCTTGTTAATTATAGTTTTTAAAAAGTTTCCTGTGCTGCGGGAGGCTGTAAGACATCTGCATAATTAATTATACTTAATTATCGAAGGAAGCTTTGTCATAACTAATGAGGCTGATTGATGCACTTAATTAATGTTTTCAAGTTCATGCACTTTACTCAATGTAATGCCACTTGGTGTATAGGGGAATATGGGGCAACTGGACCGTGGGGCAAGTGGTCCGAAATGAAGGATTTTGTAATTGTATGGGCATACTGCTTTCTTTTGAACAATACGACTTTTGTTGATACTTGACATATATCTTTACCTTCTACAATCGAAAACATTTGGAACTTTAGGATATTTACACATGTGATTTTTCTCCATATCTTTGAAGCTAACTCCTTGAGTGACTGATTGAAAATTCACAGATAGTATGGGCGAAATATGAAGATGGGTTTAGATCATGTTTAATGTACTTTATATGATTGACAGATATGCAACAGTAAATATATACATGCAGTACAGTCGTCTTAAGATACTAGGTGCATATTGCATTTGATGGGTGCTATATTGTAGTGTGCTTAGGGACTTTCCGAAATATGATTGAAACCATATGTTGTGGTTGAAATGACCGTAAAATGGCGCATATTGCTAATTTGGGACATTGGTGGTTTGGATTTCCGATCAATATTATCATTTAAAGAATGCTTCAACTTAAATCATTATCACGGGTATTCATTTGGTAGAGTTATTAGTTCATGAATTTGCAAATAACAAAGTACACCATTTCTTATTTATCTAAAGACACTCGTCTACTTGTAGGACCCGAACGCCGTAATATTTGCGAATTCAAAGATACTCACTGGCTACAGAAATCTGTGTAATGGCTAAAAACAAAAATGCAGTTTTCCCTTTTTTTCTGAAATGTATTGGAGTTATTGATTATCATGACAAATGGTGGTATGTTTTAAAACATCTTGGCGTAAAATGTATTACGTCACAGGCGTGTTTTAATAACGTTTCATCTCGACAAAGTGCTACGTCATTTGTTGGGGTAAGTGGACCGAAGGGGTGTGGGGCAACTGGACCGCCTGCAAAAACTTAATCAAAATTGTAAAATTCATTTTGAAAATGAGTTGTTAGTGTCAATAAAACCTGACTCGGTATTGAAATGTGAATAGAATATGAAATAATTCACATTCTTTCAAGTTCTTAGACATTTTGGGGCATTTCGGGTCTAATACCACTATTTCTGATATTGAAGGATTACAATATGATATGAAATTGCTTTAGAATGGTTTAAAACCTCGGTATTATGAATTACATCTTTATTATATTTTGAATGGTGTCTGTAAAGGTATTTGCTATGACGAAATATCATGATTTATGTATTTTATCCACTGATTTTTGTGTATATCAACCGTTGGGTCATCATTGTCATATTGACTAACTTCCCCTGTAACATGAAAAGCTGGCTAAATATCAAGATGGTTTATTATAAGTACTAAATGATGATTATATGAAGTAAATAAAATCATTAAAGAAAAGGGTATATATAGACAAATGTATGGGGCGTCTGAATATCACAACCATGTAACCATTTAACTAGGTTCATACCGTTTTATCTAATAAACGTGCAGTCGAAAATTGCGCTTGCTTTGTACACCATTAGTATTACTGCGTTTTACACGTTAACCACGAAAACTGTATAAAACATGGGTTTCATGAGACCTGTATCATTTTTACACGTTAAATAATATGGAAATGAGTTTGTAAAGAAAATACTGCTTAGTTACCGTGTTGTCAATCAATGATTTCTGTGTATTCTAACCGTTGGAACATATAGGACCAGTTGCCCCAACGATGGGGTAAGTGGACCGTGCCAAGTAAAGTTTTTAGTTAGTGGTAATTGGCCTTTTGTTTGGATATTTTTAAACATTGATTATATGTTATATGTAAACAGTTACATGGGTGATATTTTCATAGCAATTCCATAAATATTTACACGAGCTTTAAGCTTTTATATCATGAAATATGCTTAAACGGTCCAGTTGCCCCATCCTCCCCTATGTTGGCTACACAACTCTCCTTAATTCCTGTGCTGCGGGAATCTAATGGAGTTTTCAATTAATAATTATAGCAAAAACAAAAAACTATTTTTTTTATACAAATTGTTGCCTAGGGAGTCAAAAATAAAACAAAAGAAAATAGACTGCCCTCTATAAAATAAGGGTCGTAATTCCGAGAATAAAATAAGGGTCGTAATTTCGAGAATAAAACAAGGGTCGTAATTTCGAGAATAAAATAAGGGTCGTAATTCCGAAAATAAAATAAGGGTCGTAATTCCGAGAATAAAATAAGGGTCGTAATTCCGAAAATAAAATAAGGGTCGTAATTTCGAGAATAAAATAAGGGTCGTAATTCCGAAAATAAAATAAGGGTCGTAATTTCGAGAATAAAATAAGGGTCGTAATTCCGAAAATAAAATAAGGGTCGTAATTTCGAGAATAAAATAAGGGTCGTAATTCCGAAAATAAAATAAGGGTCGCAATTCCGAAAAAAAAATAAGGGTCGTAATTCCGAGAATAAAATAAGGGTCGTAATTCCGAAAATAAAATAAGGGTCGTAATTCCGAAAATAAAATAAGGGTCGTAATTCCGAAAATAAAATAAGGGTAGTAATATCATGGAAAGAGTATAAAACCATGAATACAGGAGAGCAATAAAACCAATGAATTTGTCACAAGCCAGATATTTTCGTTGAGTATGACAATGCATACGTTTTACAAATAATCTACTTTTATCTTCAACGACACTCAAAGTATTAATTTTAAGGGTTTGCAAAGAATATAAAAGCAAGATGTACTAACTTGGTGTTGGAAACAAGCAATATCACGGGATAATAAAGCGAAAAGACTAAATATCAAATGTTGTAAGGCAAGCAATAACAAAAAATGATAAAACACAAATAAATTATGCACCGGGATAAAATAAAAATGTTGGCGGCCATTTGAAGAAAGACAAATCGCATGTCTTACATACATGTGTATTTGCTTAGGTTTGAAATAAAAGTAATCGCATAAAGTATCATCCTTAATGAGTAAATTAAATATGGTGATGTGCAAGAGTTTTGGATATTGACAGTGGTTATATATTATGGTGGCCATCATTTGAAAAATGTATACACCCTACTTGATATTACTACATGAAGTGGCTTTAGAAACGAATATCAAATTGCTTAGCGCATACTCCATCCACCCATCTCATTATTTTATTATAAGCTATAATGGGATGTGGAATTCCGAAAGATCTATGCTTAGTGTGGGACTGAAATCCAGGGACTGAAATTCGTAACAACTGCATCCGTCGATAAACCCTGACCAACGCGTATCCATTGCACGCCATACCGCATATTTACTATCGCTCTAACTAAGAGCTGTATACATTTAAACTGATAGGCAACGACATAGAGTATAATTTACAGGATTATGTAAGACACCCTCGGACTTAAATGAGATAAAGATTGACCTTTAAGTTCATTATCATTTTAATCCATGTACAACATAGACGGCAACGCAAAGTTGAAGTCCCCAAGCGATGTTAACCATAGCTAAAGATACATTCAATTTTCTTTGCGCATTAGATGTTATCCATGTAGATGTATCCACGCGCAGCCAGTGACTTTTAAATTACAGGGGAGGATATTTTCCATTGATGCCAATGTCATATTATTAAAGCGCTGTCATTAGATAACTTCTCAACACTCTTCAATCTCATTCACAGAAACTATGTATCATTGATCTGAAAAGATGCACGCATTGTCCCAAGTACTCGTGGGTTCGAGTTTAGGTGTAATAAAACATTGAGCGAAACAGTTTCAAAATGTGAAGTGAATCGCGTCGGTGAATTCATTAGTCGTTCATAATGTTTTGATGGATTTGAATTTCTACTGACGCCTTTTCCTAAATATAGTTTAATATATCATAGCATATTAAATAGTAACAGTGACAATGTGTTACCGCAACCATAGATCTTCAACAGAGGGATGAGTATCTCTATTGATATTGAAATGTTGTGGGGAGCTGATACATAATGTCTGTTTCACCCACACCTATATACGACTAGACGCAAAGCCCGGTAATCAGTATGGATATTGATAGTCTATTGAGGCAACTACATTATCTAATCTAGCTAACGGAATACATAAAATTAGTTTGATAAAAAAGTAACGGTGAAAGTTCAAATAATAATATTTGAAACATATTAATTTAATATACACATTCACCGATGCGATAGATGTAACGCTGTTTGTTAAGTCAATAGACACTTATTTCACCCAGTTTGTTATTGCACCTGTATTCGAACTCTTACTGGAACCCATAATGAGCGCGACGGACAGTGACAAATGTTGTTGAAATCGATACCTGCAGGTTAGACTTTTTGTGTTGGGTGACCTTGGTCCGAAACACACACATAGCTTCAAAAGAAAAATACCCACTTGTCCATCCGTCTTGATAATCTATGCCGCCACAGACGTACTATAATCGATTACCGGGCTATTCAAACATGCGAGTAATACAGGTGCGAGCGAGACAGACATAGCACAGGCTTTCTACAACTACGATAAATAGAGTCATCATCCCTGCTTTTCATCAGTGGCGTACCCAGCTTTTGGAAACAGGGGGGGGGGGGGGGGGGGGGGGGGCGCGATCATAGTTGTACCGACAAAAGGCATGATTTACCGACAATTTTGTTTACAGACTCCCAAAAAAATTCGTAAAACATGCCAATTCTTTTTCCCGTCAGCAGCTGAAATCTTGATAAGTGTGTGGGTGTGTGTGTGTGTGTGGAGGGGGGGGGGGGTGGTAGGCATAAGTTTGCCCTGGCCCCCCTGGGTACGCCACTGCTTTTCATTATATCTGGCGCAACGAACTACAAAGGGGAATCGCACCCCGGTCTAGTCTACATGCAAATTAATCGGTGCATGACGTTAAATTCATTGAATGAACTGTTACCAAATTGGCCTACATATCATTAACATGCGTCTTCTTTCTGAAAATCTTGAACATATAGTTTTTATCATTCCCTACAAGATGGCAGCTAATCCAAAAACACGGATAACCATCTTTAAGAAGGCAGAAACAAGTAATACCAAATAATGTATACACATAAACAAACGTTAAAATTATATCAATACCAGGTAATCTGTAGCGTGACAACACTGTTGAAAGCACGATTTGTATCTACGGTCTAGGAAGTATAGATGAGGTGACCGTTGTTTACATCAGTAGTGTTTACAAATTGATTTAGCGCCTGGTCTAAAGACATGCTAGAGGTACTAGTCCATGACTACTGCATACATTACTATATGAAAGCAAAACACACATCACTGAGCGCCAATTTTAAAAGCACATGCCCTTATGGTGCGCACGCAAACCGCCGGGCAACCAGTTTAGTACCTGGTCTCTCATTGTGCATAGGCTGAGT
>CM069442.1:31676031-31814974 GCA_035610835.1 Ophiura sarsii
ATTATGGTGAATGTTCAAAGTCCATCACTTCGATCTTATTCAGCTTTGTGATTATATTCAGGCCGAAATCACAGGTGACGATTTCAAAGCCTTTTGATTTCAGATAATGCGCAAATGGTTCGATATTTGTCTCTCTTTGAATGGTATAGACGTAGCTGCTATGTGCATGTGTGTGATGAGAATAATATGCATTGGAAGTTGGAACAGTGTTGTACGTGTGTTTGCATATATATAAGGCAGCTTAGTTGTTTCAATTCACATTATGTAATGTGGTTCGACCGGAGGTTGGAATAAAATGGGATCCTTCGACAACTAGCAAATATACGCCAGAAGACAGCACATCTTATTTTTACTCATCTTCCCTGCCCATCCGAGCACCAAAGATCGCTCTCAGATGGATAGACTATAACATCTATTACTGGCATTGTGCTATAATTACAGTGGTGGACTTGTCTAGTTCATTATCGTATTTATAGTTCTTAACACTTTTGTTTTTTATATTTTGTCCCTGATGAAGGGTGGTATATCCACTTGAAACGTCGGTCTTTATTGTTACCATATATATCCTGAGTAGTCTCAGATATATCTTTGTTGTTTTATTGCACAGCAATTTTCATTGCTTGTCCCAGTGCATTTCCGTTTTTTTGTTTTGTTGTTGTTATTTATCTGTTTTATCGCGTTATTCTCCCTTGTTATTACCTGTTTCCCCACACCCTGTTGGTATATCTTGCTTTTACTCTTAGCATATAAATCTTTTGTTATGCTCAGTGAGGCATGTAATTCTTGTGATGGGAGTTGGGGAGTCACACAATCTTTCTACGGTGTGTGTACATGGAAATTGTAAGATGAAAGTTGGTGTGTCTGTTTGATAGAACATGAATGTAAGTTGTATGTTACTATTTACAAATTATTCCAAATTTAGGTAATATAATTTTTAAATCCATCCTTGACCACAATAACAATTTAGTGTAGATTAATGTTGTTAGTTTTTGTGCAATTTGAATTCATTCTGATATTTGTTTTGTTCTGTGTTACTTTGTCCATAGATCCCACTCTATTTTTGTTCAAGTCCTAATTTTAAAATTACAGTTTTGGTTGCTGACAATCGGGTCATTAAACGATCACTCGCTAACGCGGCACATTGTGTGTTAATGTGATGTAACACTGGTGCCTATTTTATAGGCAAATAACAATTTATTACTGTGGCACGCCGGTTCTTAAGTTATCATATTCCATTCATTTCCAGTGTTTATCGTAGATTAGTTGATTGTAATGCAGTGTCTGGTATGTCCAATCCTGTTTGCGGGGATGTTGTGGAGCGTATAGATTTGTTGTAGAATTTCGCCCTCAATGCCGATGATTACAGAACTGGTCTATGATTGTAATGAATTTAATTGTCTTATATCTGTTGATGCTTTTTGGTTAAAATGGATTTGTTATAGAATCGCTTCCTTGTTGATGCATCAATATATGTGGCGCTGTTATTTAAAGGTGATGACCCGATTTTCAACTTGATGTTTTCTATTTTACATGAAAGGTCATCCTTAAAATTGTTGCATTCCAAAGTTTGAGTTGCATAACTCCAATGGTTCTATTTTTAGAAGTGCAAGGTCAAAAGACATGTGCCCATTGAGTAGTACACAGACTGGTTGGTGGTTAACCACCTTTGGCAGTAATTCACCACATTTTAGCCTATAATTTCCAAATGAAACATTTCTGGCCCCTAATAGTTTACAGACATAATGAGAAAAATATGGGGATCCTTCTGATACCAAAATATCTTGATGTGAAAAAAAATCATAGCTCCAAAAAAGTGATTGGGTCATATACCTTTAACAGTGATGCATTTTTAATTGAAAGGTTGTCTAACCTCGTTTTGATGTCCAACCTCGATTTGATACGGTTGTCCAACCCTTGAATTTGAGCCAGTGGCTTAAATTATTGTAGAATTAGGGATCTAGTTTAGGGATTATTTTGTGATTGTGGTTAATGTTGGATCCTATACATTTTTGGCTATTATTATTGTTAAATGTGTATGTGCAAGCCAACAATTGCGAGATGTGTGTGATAGGGAGTTGTTTATTATCATGTGTAATTAAATATTTTAATGTTCCTGAAATAATATTGAATTGATTGATGAGAATTACTCAAGGGCAATAAAATGCAATGGATTAATATTAAATGATGACCTAATGTGTTTACAAAGACTTTTATGATTGCCACGCTACCATTGGATAACAAAAATATCTTTAATAGTGATATCATAATCACCAATCCTGTTCCGTGACAATATTTAACCTAAGTAAATGTATACATATTACTTGAACATTAAACATGATATGAAGCAACAGTTTTACTTATTTTATTCAGAAAAGTTGAAAGATATTGATGATAATATTCGACCATCCGATCCGCGATGCCGACTCATAATCTTTCATTCCGAAAATAGCTCTCATACATAGAGGGCTAGGATTCAGACCTAATCTGTTCCCTGAAAACATCACTACTTACATGAAGCTGGCCATAATTAAGGTACATTTCGGTTTAAACGGGCTTCAAATGATATTCCTGCAAGGTTTCAAAATTACACTTTGACTAGACCATATGGTGGCTTTACTACGCGTTCATGCTTCACTATACTAAAGCCACACCACGCCTCATGGACATCTGACGTAGCGAAAATGACATTTTGAAATCATCATTTGTACATCAAATATATCTAAAATCTTTCAAAATGCACTCGCATGTTATTCCTAGAACTCTGTAATACATTAACATTGAGTTTATTAATGATGATCAAGCACCCACGGTCATTTTTGGGAAAATATTGAGGTGAAAAATCGGCAGTGCTGACACTCAATGTGAATTTCGCGACGTCGTGGTGAGTCTATGGAGGGTGGTGGTCCCGTGTAGGATCGAAGATACACTTGCACTACGGTATCGATTGGGACTACACTTTGACGCCCATACTTACAATGTAATGTGGCGTTTTGTCATCATTGTGGGAAGGGGTAGCTCTGAACTAAAAACCATCTTAGTCGGCGTCAGATATTCTCATCAATATTTTTCAACCTTCGGAATAAAATGATTCAAACTTTTGCTTCAGATATCATGTTAAATGTTCAAATAATATGTTTGCATTGGTTACATATTTCACTACCTGTTTCTATATCCTACCAAGGAGTTATTTTAACTATAATAACTCCTTGATCCTACTGACTTGAATTTGGATCGCCCTACAACATGTAGGCCTACAAATAAAGATACGACGCCGAATAAAGCACAATACAGTAATTAATTTGCAATTGATTTACATAAATGATCGGCTATGTGCCCTGTGCATTCCGTATGTTGAGGATATTGCCGATTTCGGCTCTAACAATGTCTGAATCACGTATAGGAAATTCCGAAATAGGCTTCTTGAAAACTAGTAAAATTAAAATGGGATTATTTATTAATATTGGCCAGTATTTCTCTGTAAAATTTACTTACGGGTAAATGCTCCATCCAGGTGACACGCAATTCATACAAAAACTCAATCATATTACAGCTTTAAGCACTAGCTTTGCAACATCAAAAAATAACAAACACGTACGAGAGGCGTTGATGATCATGGTTATTAAAACTCGCGCTAAATTGAAGAGCGGCGTTATACGTAATTTCCGGGTTGTGACCAATGGGATTAGACTCATCTTCCAGTCGTGACGTCGTAGCCTTGATCAGGCTTTCTAAAATTATTTGTATCGGGTACATGTAGTAGTTTAGTCCGAGCCCAGTCCGAGCTAATTAATACTGAGGATTAAGTCCAATAAATAAGCTTATTTATTTATTGCGATTAAATAAACACTCAAAATGAAGTGAAATTCATCAACCGCCCGGGCAACCGCCCTTCACCGATCCACCAATTACTCCCTGAACACGCCGGATTGGTTACAGACAATCTGGGACTGCCTTATTTTAAACAATTTAGAAGCCTGGTCAAGGCTACATGTAGTCGTGAGTCCAGGCGCGGATATATACTCAGTATTATAGCGGGGAGGCCGACGGGCATGACGGGCCTCTCCCACCACCAAAAAAAAGGAAGAAAAAAAAAGAAAGGAAAAAGGGAAAAGAGAGAGGAAGAAGAAGGGACAAACGAAAAAGAAAAGGGTGGGGGAGGGGGATGGGTACGACAAGGCGGGAGGGGAGGCATGTGAGGGACATAAGAATGTTTGGAGTTTATTGGAAGTTGGTCGGGATACATACGCATACGTACGTTGACGAAAAAATCTGATATTTTGGCCTATAGTATAACTTCTTTCTGGCGTAGGCCTAGGCCCTAGGCATATATAAAAAGCCAATATTTATCGGAAATAAAGTTATTGCTTTTCAATAAAATATTGCTCAAAAGTGCATACCAAATCGCACCAAATGGATTCGAAAATTGAAGAAGAAAAAAATCCCGTTCGAGCTTTTAAACAATCTATACTTAAATCAAGAAAATATAAGTATATGCTCTTTCTTGCATTGACAAAAAAAAATGATTGGAAATGAAGAGGTGGCTTTTCGATCAAATGTTGGTCAAAAGTATACACCAGATCGCACCAAATGAGTTCGAAAATTGAAGAAGAAAAAAATCCAATTCTGAGAGGGCACATCCCCCTCAGACTCCCCCCTGTTTAAGCTTTTAAACCATCTATACTTAAATCAAGAATATATGCTCAACTTCTTTCGTGCATTGATAAAAAACAAAATATTTATTGGAAATCAAGAAGTGGCTTTTCCATAACATTTTGGTCAAAAGTATACACCAGATCGCACCAAATGAGTTCGAAAATTGAGAAAAAAATCCAATGTACTTCACGTTGGGCATTTAAAGGGACACACAATTAGTTTAGAGGCTAGATCTCATACGAGACCTAGTTAAGGCGAATCGTTCAACCGGTATAGCATCCAAAACCCGGGTGGTGAGAAACCCGGGTTTTGAGTAGACACTAACTGGGCAAAACCCGGGTTTTGCGCAACAACACCACAAGGCAGTGCCACTCAATTTGCCGATCTGAAGCTGGTGTCCTATTGTTGGTGGCGCTGTTTGTATCGTCTGCCATAGAAATCCTACAGCTTACGGGTACATGTAAGCCCCGTAAGGGTTATCTATGTCGTCTGCTTTAGGTATTCGAATTAATTGAAGTTTACAGGGAATTGTTCGGAACCCCCCCCCCCCCCACCCCCATGGGGCCGGTTTTGAGTTTATGATACCGCGTGCTGGAGGATATACACAATGCGCTCCCCATAGACGATACATGCAAAGTAGGAGAGGTCAAACAATCGGCTCTAACTTGAGTTATCCCATACGTCCATGACATTTACAGAGAGTGCTGGGAAAAGCTGTTTCGAACCGTTGGTGCGATTTGGTAGTGTACTTTTGACCATATTTTATTGAAAAGCAATCACTTTATTTCATTTTGCCTGTTGTCATCACATACATGTACACTATATGAAAAATCAGGCGGGGTGATCACATTGACCACCACCCCCCCCCCCCCCCCCCCCCCCCAAGTTAAAAAAGGGGAGGGGAGGGATATCCCCCTACCGGGATTTCCGCCCTACATGTATTGGGGCCGGACTCCCTTTTTCCCCTGCCTCTCATGTCTTATTATAATAGTTGTACGAATTACAGGGACTCGACTCCCGCACTTAGACCCCTCTTCAACATTGTACGAATAACACAGAGAACCCCTCTTCTCTTCAACAATAGCTGTACGAATTACAGGACAGGAAAATAAGGGTCTCAGGAACTGATTTAAAAAAGTAAGTCTTAAAAACTGGCCTATAGGTCAATTTTGATTAGCAACAAATAAAAGATGAAAACAGACAAAAATGAGGACAAACCGAATGCAATTAGGTGAAATGGCACATTGCTGAATAGTATAGGCTGAAATTCAGCTCGAATATAATTGAAAAAGAGGAAATCCGCTAAAAGGACTCACACCCCCTTAATATATAGGAGAACCCCGTGACCATCGTAAGATTCGATATACAAAATAAAATCTGGGTAATGCATGTGCACTACTAGTGGGATTCCTCCTCCCCCTTCCGATCACAGGCATGCCACTCCCGCCCCAAATGAGGTAATTACAAGTAAAGACCCGGGGGGGGGGGGGGGGGGACATCCAACATGCAGGCAAGTGGCCTTTCAAGGCAACACCCATTTGAATGTTGCGAATATTTTGGACTCTGAGGATATCTAACCCCAGTGATATACCCATTCCTCCCACTCCAATATTGACAATTGACTAAACATCGAAAATTCGGGGGTTTAACTCCCGGGTTTAACTCCGTAGAAAGTCAAGTTTCCATACACGTGTTGTCATAAAAAAAAACATCCACATTTTAATCTGAGTGCCACCCCCACCCTAACTTTAATTTTAAGTAGCCTACAAGTTAATCAGCATATAGGGCCTATATTTACACTCACTCAACACACATCACGAACAATTGCAAAATGTGTCTCACGGCCCATTGAACCATTCATTAATTCAATAAACAAGATAAACAATCCCCCTACCCTTAAGTCGGTGTTTAAAGCTAGAATCGGAAAGTGTGCATCCCAAAATCCTCAATTTAAAAAGACTTGACAGTAATACAATTCCGTAAATGCCTATGATTTTTGATTAATTATGATTAATGGGACATCACCTACATGCACCCTGACTATAAACTGTGAATATCATCTAGATAAATTTTGATAGATCTTCCAAATTTGTGCTTTTTACTGGAAACATTGCCGATTACGGCGATATTTTCAAGCCCGTCAGAGAGGTAGTCAACTCCATGGGCGTATTTGGGAAAATCGAGCAGGCTCACCTACCTATTTTCTTCACTTTTTGGTGAGAAAATGTGATCATCTTTAAGAAAAAATCACTCAAAATACTAATATAACATATCCATTTGACAAAATATTAACATGTTCATTGCATACTATTTTCAACATTCAGCAAAGTTTATTTAGAAATAATTCTAATAAGTTATTCATCGTTAAATGTTGTCGTATTGGCAGTCAAACATGTTGTAGTCATATGGACAGATAATAACTTCACGTGTTTACATGCTGTGTTTACAAAGTGTCCCATAGAACAGTCGAACAGAGGAAATATTAATTGTTACATCATTGCGTTTAGTCAACGAAAATTGGTACGCATGAATATGGTACTAGAACATTATGAACCTCTCTCCTCTTGGTAAGAAATAGCTCTCCTGGCCTCGACACGGTATAGTTGTAACCGACGAAAGGCATGATGTACCGACAAAAAATCGTAAAAGTGACCCAATTTTTTCCCCATCAGGAGCTGAAATCTTTTGATGGGGGAGGGGGTGGGGGTGTGGGTGTGGGTGTGTGTGTGTGTTGGGGGGGGGGGGGTAGCGATGACGTCCTCAAAAACGGCTGGAAAAATCGCATGGTAGAAATCGCAATCTACTGACGGATCCCGGAAGCTCAAGTTTACCGACGGGGATATTTAAGTGGGAGCATGGGCCCTCTGCAACCCCCCCCCCCCCCCCCCCCCCCCCCCTGGGTACGCCACTGATAGCCCTTCGTGAACATCAAAACGTCGATTCAAATATTCTGGACTACGACTTAGGCAAGAATTCTACCCGAATACCATCTTTATAATGTGTGATTTGTTTTCCCGGAAATACGAAGTTTTATAAAGGCATGATCGTACTTTGTGGACACCCTCATAGTTAGAATTGCATTTAAAGACATGATAACGATCATTATAAGCTATATCAAGTTCACTGACATAAAAACCGAAAGACGTGAGCCGAAACCAATAGATAGTACAACCAAGTCGAAGTCCAAGGTTCACAACCGCATTTCTGGTTTACAGTTATTACGTACAACAACCATTATAGTCACGATATTATACTAGTAGTAGTCCACATGAACAATTTGGACTAAAAACATGGCGACGACGACAAATAATTCGGGTATTATCACTTTGAATGTTGGAGGAGCTACATACACGACATCACTGACGACATTGACAAAATGTGTCGACTCACATCTAGCACAGATGTTTGCCCATGTGGTCTCCTCCGCCTCCTCCTCCTCCTCCTCCTCCTCCACGTGGTCGCCACCCGCCTCTGACGCAGCAATGCCTGGCCCCGCTAGTCATCAAGTTCACCAGGATGCGCACGGTAACTTTGTCATTGACAGAGACGGACAACTATTTCGGTACATTCTCAATTTCTTACGTACTGGATTACTGAATCTACCGGATGGATTCCTGCATACTGACGCATTGATGGCCGAAGCGGAGTTCTATAACATTGCAGAATTCAAACGGGCTTTAGAAGCCAAAACGATCGTGCAGGTGGAAGAACGCGTTTATGAGCAGAGTGGTCGCAAGTTTGAAGGAAGCTATTCGGATTGGACCATCCTAGGAGATCCTGCGTCCCTACTTTGGCTTGCTGAAGTGGGCGTGTTCTCGCAGGACGGCCAGACGGGGCCAACGATCACTGAAGGCGGTTCAAAGCTACATCGAGCCTGGTATAACGATATCCGTATCGCTGTGTCGCACACAGGATACCAATACGGGTTTTGCAACCCGGAAACGCCCATTTTGAAAGAATGTATCTTCAACGAGATAGTCTCACTTGGTTATAAACTGAAACTTAAATTAAACCACTTATCATCTACACTGGAGATTAACACCCACGTGAAAGCGTTTGTCCATCTGAACCGTGAGAAGAGTAACACATACGTATTCCAGTTACACTCTGGTTCGGGAATTGCTCACCAACCCCTCAGATGCAGATGTGTACAAAGCAGTTAGAAGCCGCAGTAATGAAGAACCCATAAGTGGCGTAGCCAGGGCAGTAATGAAGAACCCATAAGTGGCGTATCCAGGGGAGGGGCAGCCCCTCTCCCGGTTTGCGCAACATCCACGCCCCCTCCCACTCGCTCTCAAATGTCTGACTCGCTCGGCGGCAGTTCTCAAAACTTGATGAAGCCTATGTACATGATGTAGTGAAGTCCTTGTCAGTTCACTTTCGAACAACGCATTTGCAATACGCCATCATATATCAATTCGGACTTTTCGAACAGTTTCATTTATTAGTATGACTTATAGCACGAGGCAGCGTAGCTGCCGAGAGCTATAAGGAATTAATAGCACTCATCGACAGCACTGGTATCAGTGATGATTTATGTGACAGAACTCTGCTGTACAAACCCCTGCACAGTTGGACACTCATAGAACTTAGAAGTTTTGATTCAAGCAACACTGCCCAAGATAGACAATCATCTACTAAACACACACACACCAAGTTGGGATATAATGAATCAGGTTATTTACGATGTCAAATTTACAGCACTCTGAATCTGTACGATAAGTGAAATTTGTGGAACTCTGGATTGGCTGTGTATGTGCTATTAATCAATTATAAACATAACCAAACTAAAAGGCACCAACCGATGAGAACCATTTATGTGAGTCACAATCAAGGATTAAAACACCAACATATTTTACGGTTGATATCGGACGTTTTAGCTATCTGTTTGCGGTTGTAACGGAGGACGGACGCACTTGTGTTTGAACTCAGTGTAATTTTTGATCATTTAATAGCGGCTCAACTATTGTTTAACATAAATATAAACACTGACTGCACTTTTGAGAACTTGTGTTTCAACGCAGTGTCATTTTTGATGGTTTATTAGTGGCTCAACTATCTATATTGTGTATGAATATCGAATATAAACACTCACTACAATTTTGAAATAAAAAACCCAAGGAAGGGGAAAGAGAACCTTTCTCCCTCTCTTTCTTCCCGCCATCTATTCTCTCTTCAGTTCATCCCTATTTTAGCTCGTTGATACCCCCATTCTGTCGAAGTTAGGTTGGTCCGAGCCCGAAAGCAATGCTATCAGCGTAACCTATACGTTGTCCATAATAAATCTACCGCTTTTGAATATTTCGCGTATTTTATTCGATGTGCAATACCAGGGCGCGGCCATATTTGACATAACGTCATTGTAAACTAAACAATTCGTCCAAAACGTTTAATTTTCTTTATCTGCGTTGAACCAACCAGAAGCAATAGCCCCCACACAGTCGATACTCTCTATATGAAGCCTTCACAAATCCCTAATTTGACTTCGATTCAAATATTCTTTCCTATGGACATGAAAGTATCCCACAGCTACAATCAAGGAAAATAGTAGTTGCCACACTTAACGCAACTTATTATGTACAACTATCCATGTGCTCGCGATTGAGATCAGACTTGAGACTGTTTAATAGAAAGCAGAAGTGTCTCCCTTTCTTATATCCTTCCCCACCCCCATCAATCAATGTTAGGGGAACTGCCAAGGCTTCTGATAACATGACTCGGATCAACATTGCATCGGGGGAGGACAAAGTGTGCCATCCTTTTTTCCCTTGGTTGTATAGCTCTGGGGATTTCCGGGATGGGTCCATTTTAGGGGATATCCCGGCGGTCCCGGTTTGCTGGCACAGGGGGTTATAATACCAAAATGTTCCTTGAATTCGGTAGAATTACAACGTAGGTGGACATCCTTGTCAACGTGATGGGGGTTAATTGAACTTTGACCTTGATTTACGGCAAAAGGTCACATGTTTTCCAATATGTTTCCAAACCATTTGTGCTACCCAGCTACTAGTATTATACGAGGGTTGGTCAATATGTAATGAAAGTGATCTCGTTGTGTGACGCATGAATGAGTCAGTGCCAAATAAGTTATTTGACGGGAAATTTGAACTGTTTGTGTGAAACACTTGCTAAAAGATTGCATAACATAACACCAGAAGCATGCAAGTAAATCCCGATATATATTTTTGTGTGCATGTGATACCAAAGACAATAACTTTAATCCCTGTGCAATTTGAAATGTGTATAGTAGTAGTATAAGAAGGGAAAAGCAAGGGAATGCTAAATAAAAAATATACAAATATCAGTATTTCAAATAGCTCATTTCCATTGAAAAATGCCCAGTCAGTGAATCATTAATTTTGCGGAAAATCAAAACATTTAGAAAAGTCAAAAAAATGAACCAGTATAGTAACTGTTAACTTCTTCTTCTTCTTCCGATTAAGTGCAGACTAATTCAGTTAACTGAAGATAAACGCACTGCGCATCCCTGGAACCTAGGAATACAATGGAATTTTGTGTACAGATTAGCTCTGCTACAGAGCCTCTCTACGGTCCCACGGGCCACGGCCCACCCCTTCATCTCTTCTTTGTTCTTTTCAACGCATTATGACAGCTTGAGACTTCAGTTGACTATTTGAAAGCTCTTGTTTTACCTGAAGGATTCATTACTTGCAATTGATTTATGGTTCATTTCAGTGCAATAGCCTACTAGTTAATTTGTTTAATTGGATGGACCATTTCAACAAAGAACATGAAATGTTTCAATTTCAATTTTAAAGACTGCTTTACTGACATGGAAAAAGAGTATAGAACTTGAACTCATGACAAAATACCTATATAATTTATGTGGAATATATTTATTTATGTCTTTTAAGCTTGAAAAGAATCGAAAGAATGCGTTGAAAAGAACAAAGAAGAGATTAACTGATGCGTGTGTGTGACTTAATCATGTTGCTTCTTGCTTCGTGCTTTTTAAAAGCTTTACTTTCAACTGAGAGGATTGGACCAAGCCGATTTTGCTTCCTCATGTTTGCTGAAGCATATCTCCCGTTCTAAATAACCAATTGGAACGCAATAAAATGCAAATGAAAGCTTATTTACTCAGCTTTCATAATACATCAAGATTAGACCCGTGTGTTCCTGTCCTTTTAAGATATCTTATGTGCCCGGAGTGTTAACATGTTTTTGGGACACCCTGTACATGTACATCCATAGCCAATCACTGGCACCTCTACTGTCGTGCACGCGTGACCAGAGACAAGAGACAAACTGCTCAAGTTTACGAATAGCATAGTCACTATTAAAGGGGCATTGAGAGATGTATCGATATACTAAATGAGCAAATAACGTAAAGATAATCATCAACATAGCCCAAATCCAAAATGTCATACAATTCCGACATCGCCTTCATGCCAAAATAAGCAAATAACGGCACTTCCTGGTTTAGATTTGCCGCGAAAGTCCGCGAGTAAAACTATGCATAACTTCCGAATTCAGCACCTGAGTTTCGATATGATCATGTCGAAACTATAAGAAAATCATGACATTTTATATGATGAACGGCGAATGTTGGTAAACTATTTCAGATGGTAGTTTGTATATGCCTATAGTATTACTTTGATGCAAACAAACTGATTTCCAGGATAATTGAGGGCGCACTCCCATACGTATCTCTCAATGCCCCTTTAACCATCTGAGGTTTTGGCAGTGGCTTCCAAAAACAGAGTATCGATTTCCATTGTTCCGTCCAAGAACGACCAATGATGATGATGCAATTTAAAAGAAAATTCAGTCTTTGAGATATATTTTAAGAGTGATTTTCCAATCGTAAAAAACATTGAAGGACGCAGTCGGAAGCTAACGGTGTCCCCTTGTTTGGCAAGAAAAGTATTGCGAAAGGCCAACAACAACCCACAGATCACCTTCTATGCTCTCCTGAACAACCTTGGCAATTCTTGGACCACAAGATGTCATGGCAGACACTCCAGCAGACATTGCACATGAGAGGTCTCCATGGTGGTCGAACAAGAAAGACTGAAGACTCTACTCCTGAACAACCTTGGTGAGTCTTAGACGACCAAGATAGTAAGGCAGACACTCCAGCAGACATTTCACACAAGAGTTCTCCATGGACTCTGACCAAGAAAGACTCTACTCCTGAAAAGAGACAAAGAGAAACTCGTCTAGCATTTGCAAGAGCACTTCTGGACAAAGATCCAAGCTTTTGGTCCTCAGAGTGTTGGGGTTGGCTTAGATGCGTAAAAGTAAATATGGTGCTCAATTGTTATTATCACGGCACACCACAAAATAACATTTTCTCTCATTTATTATACATTTTTCACCTTTAGTCCAAAAATCAAAATGTTACTACATGTTTTCCTTATGCTCAACTCTCCCCATGACCAATGGCTTAACTCTCCTCATGTGACCATTTTGTAAATAACCCAATCCTGCCCGGTGTAGAACTTTTGGTAGTTTACAATAGTTCTCTAAAATAATGGTCATATATACCCAAATAATGGTCATATATACCCCCTTCAATACACAAATTACCGCCATTATAGTCTAAGCCTTGCTATGGGGAAAAAAGACAAAACATTTATTTTTCTATTTTTCACTCAAAAGTGAAAAAAAAAGATTTTATTTTTATTTTTAGGTATCTTTGATACTGAGCACACATGACAGCAGAGTTTAACACTAAGAATGTCTTATTGATGCTATATAACAACATATGCCAATATAAATTGTAGTAAGTTATTACTTTTCGAGTTATAGGGGGTGGCTCAAGTCTCCGTGTGGCTCAACTCTCCCGCATCTCCCCTACTTGCAAACTAATTTTCTTTAGTGTAAAGTGGAAGTTCCACCACTCCAGCTGTTATAGATATATGAGAAAAACGCAAAAAAAACTCATATTTTCAAAGGGTAGGAATAAGTGTGGGCTTTAACTGTATGTTTGGCCAAATGTTGTTTACGGTTAATAAATCCCCCCCTCCCCCCTCCCCCCCACCCAACCCACCGGACAAGCCCATGTCTGTTATCGTCTGAGATGCAAGGTTGTGCACACATCGAGGAAAGTGAGCCCTCTGTAGTTTGTATGACGCGCTGTAAATAACAACCCGTCTGTGATTTTGGTTTTTGTTGACGAAATAACAGAGAAAAGTTATTTTAATTAGTTATTTATCACCCTTTGATGTCAATTCCATTCATCATTGAGATCATGGTAAGAGCTTTTATTAGTTGTGAATAGAAAGGCAAGGTAATTTGGAGGCGATGTCTGCTTTAGCTACCCGAATGGGTGGAATAAAATAGTAAGCTTAAAATTAAAATTAAAATACAATTACAATTATTATAACATAGTATCAAATTAAAACTAAAAGTCTAAATTTTCCAGATATGAACTTTATTTTCATTTTTTTTACATATTTCGTGTTTTCCCCCGTTTTAATTAGCATAATTTACTAATTTTATTAATTTTGTTGTAAAATCTGTTAGTTATATGCTATTCATATTTATAAACTGAAAATAATCACTTTAAAATTATTTTATCAGTTGTGAGCTCTTACAAGTTACATACTTATATTATTCTTTAAATTAAAAAAAAACAAAAAAAACCACTCTGCGTTGCGACTCAACGATCAATTTTTATTAAGATTTCACCAAAATGTCACGCTGTTACCGAAAAAATGAATGTTTTTAAGGTTTTTTAAATTTTCTGCATATATACAAATTAAATAATACTTGCAATGCAAATCACACTCCCATAGACCTATAACATACATGCTTCAAAATGCAGTACTACTTTTTGTTAATTAATTATTTCAATTAGCAATATGTCACGCTGTTACTTTTTTGGTAACAGCGTGACGGTAACAGTGTGACCCTCATTTAATTATACAGTGAGTTCCAATACAATTTTTAAGTTAAATGTGTTTTAATTGGATAATTTGATTAACTTAATATTGTATTTAATATGGTATTTTATCTATTTTAAACTAACAAAGAACACTATAATGTGATTTAATTTAATTAAAATCAACAATCACTATGTGTAGGTTTTGGAGATCATTATATCGTCAATGTTTGATCTTTTTGCATACAGGGTTCCCAGCATTTCACAAGACCAAAATTCCCTGATTTTTCCCTGATTTTTCCCTGACAAATTTATATTATTCCCTGAGAAAATATTTTCACTTTATCGGAAGTTGGGAAGGCAATAATTATGTGGGTTGGTTATTAACCCTAACCCCCCCTGAGTGCTAAAAAAATGCTAATCCAAAGTCCCTCTCCAAACGCATGCGCCGTCGGTTTTCAATGACGTAGTCAACCGATCTATAATGAGTGCAGTATACTGCACGAATGTGTAGCTGAGGACCGTGGCTTAGTGGTGGGAAGGTGAGGCTTGAGAACGGAGGGTCCCTGGATCGAATCCTGGCAGGTTCCTGGAGATTTAGTTGGTGTTTTTTCCTCGAAAATTGTGATCCCGGTCAAAAATCCTAAACCGGGGTTAGGGTTAACATATAGCCAAAATTTCTAGTTTTTTCCCCTAAATAATCCAGAAAACGTTCCTGAAACCATGTTGTTAAGTTTGAATAGCCGTGACATAGGTAGGCTATTCATATTGGGGGGTGAGAAATGAAAATGAACCAACAAGACTTTTGTGAGCCAAGAAATGCGCCCGTAGCACGCAAAATTTTTCAACTTTACACCTATTCATTGCCTGGAAATGTGTTAGGTCACACTACTAAGCACACAAAAAAGCCACCATAGCCAGTCAGTCAATGGATAAAACTTAGACAGAAAAATACCAAAATAATTACCCACTTGAGCCATCAAATTCCCTGAGTTTTCCCTGAGTGTCTGTCTTTTTTTCAAATTCCCTGAGTTTTCCCTGTCTGGAAAAAGTTATTTTGATTTTCCCTGATTTCCCTGAGTGGCTGGGAACCCTGATATAATAGGGTCAGCCTTTGGTCACGCTGTTACCGTATGCAAATTTGTTTATTGTATCATATATATTTAAAATCATAAGATATTTTCTTTTTTATACAGGGAAGTTATAGCTGACTTTCTTATTGAAACTTAAAAAAAAAAAAAGTTCACAGAGCTTTAAAGGTAGCTATGACCCGATCACATTTTCGTAACACAGAATATTTCAAACATACGGAGATTTTCATATCATATGAAAGCTCGTATTTTTCTCATCATCATCATACTGAAATTTGATGGCCTAAATCGGTATAATTACAGAGAAATTGATGAAATAACGTTGAATTACCGCGAATGGTGGTAACCACCGATATAGTTTGTGTACAACTCATCTATGGGTACAGTTCACAGCATCTTGTGCGTCTAAAATAAGAAACATTAGAGCTATGCAACTCAAACTTTGGAACACAACTTTTTTAAGGATGACCTTTCATGTAGAATAGAAAACTTCAAGTTGAAAATCGGAAATGTGATCGGGTCATCTACCTTTAACTATTCATAAATGAGAAAAATACCTATGGGTCATTCCATGTCAAATCAACCAGTGGTCCCCAGGTGACCCTCTCAGATTTTGATGAAACTTCATCAGATTATGGACTATGGCAAAAATTAACACATGCAAAAAAGTAAAATCAAATTAACACATGCAAAAAAGTAAAATCATACTCCATGTCGTTTTCCAGATATGGCCCGTTGAAATATGGTCGAGAACGCGTTTTTTCTTATTCAAGATTCGCGAAAAGCCATATTTGTAATATCGTCCGACTTTGGAAGCTTATATTTCAGTTTTCATACTAGGTAGAAAGCTGAAAGTTGGTATTCTAACTTACTTTTGGCCATATTTCAAGAATCTGTTTAAAAAAATATTGAAATCCTTGTAAAAGTGTACATAAAAAAATAAAATATTGTTAAAATGCACTTGTTGTAAGCCCGGCTCTTGGGGACCTGGGATATGGCGAATGTACATCGCTAATATACCGGTGCCCGGCTATGCGTGGGAGTGTACAGGACGTACAAACTGTGTCCCCCTAGCCGGGGCGCGATATTAGTTACCATTTACAACATTTGATACATTGACGGAATATAAAAGCGTATAGTATAGTATAGGCATACATGTACATGATGAGACTGATACATCATACATGTCCATTGTATTTGTATAGGCCTAGTTGCTCCTGCTCTGACAGAATGCCTGCCACATTGTCTCTGCAGTTGTCATCTGTTTGTCCTGTTTCAACTGTGATTTAGGCCAAATAAAAAAACCAGTTTCTCGTCCGGGCTTTTTGAAACAAGGAAGGAGGCCCCTTTTTTGTTTTCTTTTTTTCCTCAAAATAGCGGATCCAAAATGGCGGACTGATTTTTGTAATAAAAATTTTAAAAATCCGCTTTCGACCTTTTTTCCAGTTGCTGTTGTTTTTTAAATGACAGCCACCTTTTCTAACACCGTTTTCAGACTTGTATTGGCTACAACTTTGTTGAAAACAAAAGGAAAAACAAAATAGGGCCTACATGTGTTTATACATTTATTTGACTTAACATTGAAAAAAACGATACCTTTTGTGGTTAAAAAGTGTTTTGGGGGTTAAAAAAACTAACTTTTTAAAATAAAAAAAGGAGCCGGCCGGCAAAAAGGAAGCGGGCGGGGACGAGAAACTTTTTTAAATTTTATTTGATGTGCTGATTTGGATTTATATTTGAAGTCTTCCCCACTTTATACGTGATTTTTTGCTTAGTATACAGTGTTTGGCCAAATGTTCTTTACGTTTAATAAATTTGCAGCCGGGGCGTACGCTAGGGTACACAAATGTACACCCCACCCCGGACGTATACATTGTAGATACATGATATAAATAAGCTACTAGAGCAAGTGCAGGGATGGAAATAAGACCCGTCCGCCCGCCCATAGCGGGTAACTTTCGTGTCGGGCGGGTGAAGATTCAAAGGTACCCGTCCGACTGGCAGGTAACATTTTTGAAGCTCAAAGTGTATAAGTAACAGTTCAGGGTAATTTCATCATCAGATGATCGTGTGTCATGACGATAGTGGAGATCAGGTTGATAGGAGATTAAAGAGAGTATTGGATTGATGAACATGATGAATACGAGGAGCTGTTACGGGCTAGGTTTACAATGGAACATCGTACAATAAAGACAAAAACATGTAAATGTAGTTTGAAAGTAGTATTGCATTGTTTGCTGCAAAATGTTATGAAAAAACCTTGGGCTGGTAGAATTTTTGTCGGGCAGGTAGATTCTGTGAGTTACCTGCCCGACTGGCTAGTTGAAAAAATCTGAAGTTCCATCCCTGAGCAAGTGATGTGCTTGAATTGATGGAATAAGCCTAAATAACACATAGGGAACAAGTAGAAATCCATCCCGTTATGTTTGCAGAAAGAAATTATAAACCGACCCACAGACTATGAGCCGGGGCATACACTTTGTCCTGGCCGGGACTGGTTGCCTTGCTCTGCAAGGACCGTCCGTACATGAATGTCCCGGGACGTCATATGTGCAATTTGTACGACCCGGTCAGGGATGGAACTTCAGATTTTTTTCAACTAGCCAGTCGGGCAGGTAACTCACAGAATCGAATCTACCTGCCCGACAAAAATTCTACCAGCCTTTTAACATTTACATGTTTTTGTCTTTATTGTACGATGTTCCACTGAAACCTAGCCCGTAACAGCTCCTCGTATTCATCAATCCAATACTCTCTTTAATCTCCTATCAACCTGATCTCCTCTATCATACGATCATCTGATGATGAAATCAGGGGCGGACTGGGACCTGAAAGCGGCCGTGGCAAAATTATCAAAGCGGCCCTTTGTGACCATGTCAGGCAGAAGTATGTCGTCCCGGTAGTAAATTTTCGTAAAAGGTTGCCCCAATTTTTTCCCAGTCTGTCACCTCGTGAATTTCACGTAAGTGGGGGGGGGGGGGGGGGGGGGGACGGTCAAAAAATTTCGCGCGGTCAAAACATTTCGCACGGCCACAAAATTTCGCACAGTCACAAAATTTCGCACGGTCACAAAATTTCGCACAGTCACAAATTTTCGCACGGTCACAAAATTTGAGTAACCGGCCCTGAGAGGCCCAAAACCAAGCGGCCCATGTGGCGATCGCCACAACGCCACAGTGGCCAGTCCGCCCCTGGATAAAATTACCCTAAACTTACTGTAACTTACACTTTGAGCTTCAAAAATGTTACCCGCCAGTCGGACGGGTACCTTTGAATCTTCACCCGCCCGACACGAAAGTTACCCGCTATGGGCGGGCGGGCGGGTCTTATTTCCATCCCTGGACCCGGTCCTACAAATGTATATCAAAACAAAGAATTCTCAATCAAATCGTATACTTTTCTTCAGTGTCCCATGCGACTGCCAGGGCGTACGTATTGACTGTGTGTGACCGTGTCAATCGTGTGACAAGGGCGCAGTAAAACCGAAAGATGTGACGTACTTGTAAACAAATCTAGGTAATTGTCCGATCGCGGCCCCAATCAACAAGACCCCATGCCCCACGCTGCATGATTGGACAATTATGTAAGTTCATGTTTATTCATGTCACGTATGATCGCATTGTGGCGTGGTTGTCAAGGCTCTTCATGCTGCAAATTCAACATTTGGATGAACGCTGGCGTGACTGGAATAAAATTCATTGTTATGATTTATATAGTCCCCGCTAGTCCCGGGCTTGCAATTGATTAATTTAAAAATTTTAATGCATAAAAAATAAATAATACAATCATGTCAGTCTTTTAATTTTCCGTACGGGACGTCTAGCTAGCAAGATATAGCCTGTAGGCTATACCTTGGTTTATATATCTCATCAACCTCAGTCACTGTCATGTCACTGATATTTTTACTTATTCCAAGAAATAGGCCTACTTTACTGGATTGAATTTGAATGCCCTTTTTTAGGCTGTTGAACTACTAAAAAAGTTAACATTGTAAATTGTAATGAAAAGAGATATCATCCAAAAATCGCAATCACCCGTTATTAATTTCATGATTTATTGACCATCACTACTATTATAAGTCTAGATGAGATAGAGCTAGGATTCAGAGCTACACTTTATCAAGCCCTATTCAATTCAACATGTCAAATGTCAATCGCAACCAAAACTTAAACTAAATAAATAAAAAAGCTTATTTTATCATATTAATTTTACACATTTTCAACTTCAACTTCAAGTTATAATAAAGTCATGAAAGTTATTAAAAGACAAACACTTACCGTTTCCCCGGCCATTCACAGTTTCAGTTACGCTCGCAATCCAGGAATAAATCTGCCTGTTGAAAATTACTCGAAAACGAAGGAATTGACGATATTTATTTTAGGCGAACTGAGACGCATCGTTTCCGATTTAAAGTCCACCAGGGATGGGCATCTATGTGCGTGGGTACGCAAAATGTGACTTGTAAAAGGAGGGCGCTATCTTGACAACGCTATCATTGACAACACGAAAGGGCACATGAAACGCGTGAGGTAACTCGCAAATAGAGGGCGCTATCACACTCAGAGGCTTCAATCTCGGTAATGTACAGTGACACATCGGCCTGTGTGTGCTAGCCGTTGCAATATTTCCCGCACGTAAACAGCCCAATATATTGTAACATGCCATTTTACGCCATTTTATCCACAAACACATGCTACAAATACCATCGATTGTCACCTTTCCTGGATGAATTGAATTTCGACAACAGAGCCAGTTCTTTAGAACCCTACAATTTACCTACATATACCATAATTTATTCTAACATGGGCGTATTTTTCGATATTTTGGACGACGCATGAGGAGTCCCTAATTATTGATGCTTTTGGAAATAGAAACAAAATGGCTGTTACGCAGTTTCTGCTCAAAAACATGCTACAAATTCACAATTGGACCATCGATTACAACACTTTCCTGGATGAATTGAATGTCGAAAAAATACTCCAACAAATGAGAAATCTATACTCCACCTACATATAGCATTATTTAGTCTAACAAACACCCGTAACTCGATATTTTGCTTTAACCGACCTTGTAGGTGTCTTCTAGAATATTCACAGGACCGACTCGTTACGCATTTTCTCCTTAAAAAAATCGTACAAAATCACAATTGAACCATCGATTACACCACTTTCCTGGATGGTTTGAATCTCGACCAAACTTCGGGATAATTAGATACCTATATTTTACCTATAAATGTAATTATTTATTCTCACAAGTATCTATAACTCTATATTTTGCGCGACGCAGCAACGGGGTGTGTTTCGAAATCGAAACAGAGCTCTACCGTACAACTTCTATGTAAATTTAGCCTTGTCCTCATTTCGCGTCATTGGGCTAAACTATTTGGCTAGAGCAACACCCTTAAAATGGCAAAACGAAACTATATAGTCAGCCTTCGGCGACTCAATAAAGGAGGAAAGATAGCGGTTTGTCATGGCAGGGGGCACGCGCATACGACCCGATCGGCTGATCAGGTTACTGGATAACCGCTCGTAAAGAGAATGGTTAACATCATCCATCACATCGGTCAGCTTCTTGCCCAGGAGATCGGTGTACAGGGTCTCGAAGTCCTGCCGTGACAAACCTATTATCCTTCCCGCTTCCTTCACAACTCTACCAACTCTGTCTTTATCACCCTTTGAAACATTCCCTCCCCAACATAATAAGCAGTACCTCCAAACACTTTCAACAACGGAATCGTAAAACAAAGCAAGGCCACTTAACATCAACTTTAAAGAAATTCAATTTTCTGAGACAGTACATTCTGCAATTTAGTTTTTTAACTAGGGAGTCAATAAAGGTGTGCCAAGCAAGTTTGTCGTCAATTTCAATACCAAGATACTTCGCGCTCGGACATTACCTCCCTTCAGAACAATGGGCAAGGGAGCAGTACTTGAAGTTCTGAAGTCAATAAGCATTTCCTTGGTCTTGGAAACGTTAAGCTCAAGGTAATTGGCATCACAATAATCGACAAACCTACCCAGCTGTTGTTGGTAAATCAGGTCATTATCATCTGTGATCAATGGTCGGAGTCCACGGAGAACTCGTATGTACTGTGTCTGCTAGAGTGTCTGCCTTAATCAGTCAGCTGTAGATAGAACGGGGCCCCATTTCAATTGAGGGCGCTTTAAAACGACGGGTGTACGTAACCAAGGTAACGCACACCCGTCAATTGTGTATGATTGAATTGTCGCCTTTTACCCCCAATTATCTGCATACAAAATAACTATCCATCGAGTTGAGGGCAGCATAAGGTACCAGAACTCCTTGCGACATCCAGTTCGATGATTTATTTTAACCTTTGACCCCAACATCACACGACACAAGCTAAAATTATGTCTTTTTTGACCGGTATGCTGCGATGAGACCACCATTTTCTAGACGAGATTGCACCATTTTATAGAATTTTTAGGGTAAGTGTGATAATTTTTACTTTAAATATAAGCCCTATAGTATTCAGAAGTGATGCCTTTGTAACGGTTATCTCTGTGATAAGAGAGTTATTTCGTTGTGCAAAATCGGCTTTTTATGAATTTTGAAAATAACTGTGACGTGAGGCCGTTCCCTTGGAAACGCAGTCCCGTTCTCAAGCCCGCCCTCTATTGAAAAGTGTTTTTTGTTCGTATTCCGGCGGGCGACGGACTTCCGTCACTTGATGAATCGCCGTGTAAAAAATGACGGCAATGCGTCACTTAATAGAGCGCCCTCAATTGAAACGGGGCCCCGTTCTACAGCTGACTGTTAATATCTTGGTCCAAGACTCACCAAGGTTGTTCAGGAGAGCATTGACAGTGATATGTGGATTGTTGTTGGCCTTTCATCATACTTTTCTTGTCAAACAAGGGGACACTGTTGGGTTCCGACCGTGTTCTTCAGGGTTTTTAACTGATTTTAACTGTCTTGTTCTTCCTAATTATGTTTTATATGGTGAAATTTGGCACTTGAAATTGCTTCGAAATAGCTTTGTAGCCTTTCCCCTCTTTGTGAGCATTCACAATGCACAAAAAGATCCTCACTGAGTTATTTGATCTCCTTCGCCATGCTGTCAAAGAGCTAGAGTGTTGTCCTATAATATCCCTCACTGTACATTCAATAGGACACATTTGTAATGCATCCACATCCACATTGTATGCACACATCATGGAATAATTGCATAACAATATAAAAGCCTATCACACAATATAAGGAATGTTTGGAATGTCAAAAACATGTGTATTATCACAAAAAGTGGCCTCAGTCCGGAGGCTTGGTATGGGGTATAAATAATTTTGGACAGGCATAAAAACACAATTCTTGTTCAATTCTATTGTTATGCAAAAATTGTGAGCCCAAATATATTGATTTGTACTTGCAAACTAATTGTCTTTAGTGTAAAGCGAAATTCCACCACTTCAGCTGGTATAGATATGAGAAAACGCAAAAAACTCATATTTTTCAAGGGGTATGAATAATTGTGGGCTTAACTGTACTTCTAATGCATAGTGTAAAACATTGTAATGAATAACTAACATTTTCTCTTAAAATTTATCAAATGGTACATTTTTACAATAATTTGGATAATAAACTCACATCAAATTTAAACAGTTCCTCCGGTTTTTCTAACACTTGTATAGTTCGTAGAACAAATCAATAGTTCAATCCCCCTAGGGACTGAATATTCATATCTATGCACTTTATTATTTCATAAAATGTCTAACACATGTAATATGCAACAGTATTTTGAATTGTTCTTGTGTTTGTTGAACGTGAATCCACACAAGCCGTTTTCGAGATATTGATCGAGCCCAAACTACACGCAATAGAATACAGGGTGAGTCAAAAAGAAGTTGTACAGGAATGAATATTTGTTTTAAAATTGACCAAACAAATTTGACAAACCAATGAGACACATATTCGAAGAACAACTCATCCAGCTCATATGACAAAAGAAATAATTGAAATCGATCAATTATATCAGGAGCTATGCCAGTTTTAATAAAAAGAACCCCTTTTTTTAGCTGTCCACGGAACGCTTAATTCTCTTGATATCTACCCACTCTAAGTGTGCAGCAAAATGTACACACGGTCATTCATATTCAAATAAGATTACAGCCCGGGAGTTACGGAGTTTCAAACACAGGTGGGAATAGCGTGCGCCTAAAATAAAAAGACAGTGTCTACAATAAGACTTAAACCTTCTCTTTTTGACCAATTCTATGATTTTGCATTTTGAGGAATAAAACAATTATTACTGCCTGATATAATAATGATGAGTTTTAAACATTTGCTTTACCGTGTTCTGTTTTACGTATCGGTGGACAGCTAAAAGAATGGGTTCTTTTAGTAAAATAGCTATAACTCTGGATAGGAATGATCGATTTCATTCATTCTTTTTTTTTCAGATGATCGGAAGAATATCTCGTCAAAATACCGCTTGAGTTTTAGGTCAATTTTCTTTTTCTTTCTCAGGAAAAAAATATTCAAATCCGTACATCTTCTTTTTGACTCACCCTGTATGCCACTGAATGGTTACAAAGACAATATTTCACACCGTAACAATTTTTTCTTCTTACATCTGCTACAACAGAGCAATATGCCCTAATATATTATTAGTATGTATAGACAGCGCATTTGGTCCAGTTCCCGCGATGACTAACAAGATAGCCTTGTTTGAGAGTACAAACGGACTCAAATAATGCCAAAATACAAACATTTGCATGTTTGCATTGTCAAGTTATATAACGATTGGTCAAACTTAATTCCGATTTCTGGGCAATTAACATGATATTAACTGCGTAAAGTATCAACTTTAAATAGGTTTACTTCTTAATTCCAAATACCGCAATCATGGTAATATATAGCCATTTTGCCACAAAGATAACTGTCTCAACTCAATATCTCGCCCATACCGTTATTTGAGTGTATGCCACTGTGTCACCGAACTGCGTGGGGACGCTAGCATCGCATTCCAATGCGCCGAGGGTTTCCCGCTACAGATGATGTCACCTCCGACAACACATCTGCCAAGAATTCGATGAGCCCATTTCAGGTGGTTTACACGGAGACAGATGGCAAAAACAATGCAGCTCATGTCCAGTGCGTCATTCTACAACAGATACGATACAATTGTTGAGAAAATCAATGAAAAGCTTCCAAAACCTTAGCTAAACGAAATGTGTTTAAAGGACTAGAGCAAAGGGAAGAGGGACACGTCTAAACATAACATGATAACTCACAAATTGCAGGTTTGAACATATGTAACAGATCATTGAACGTTGAAACAATATATTGTTTAAACTTTATAAAAACCATTACGAGACGTCAATGCAAACAAAAAGTTAGAGGAGTGCATAAAAATGATGTTAATGGAACAATGTTATAAAAAAGCTTCACAACACAAATATCAAACAAAAACAAGCCCAACTTAAAGCAAGAACATATACTGATTCGAACGCATTACTTTCCCAATAAAACAACGATAAACATGCGGCGAATTAATTGTTAATTTCGTGAAATGAAGCTGTATTTATATATAAAGTAATATCAAATTTTCTTTAAACAAATTACTACAAAATTCAAAATGTGGAATGTTACCTTCAATTCCATAGCAAATGATTGGTTAAACACCGGATTGAGGTCTTTCCGCACGGCAACAGTCTGTTTCGTTTTAATCTGCTTACCACCTTTTACGATAGTCACTTTGACGTAGATCCCAAGAGCTATCAATCAAAATAAATGGAGGCAAAAGTTTAACGAAAGTCTATACTGCAACGGTTGTTGGATTCTTTAAACTCCATAACACAGCATGAACATACTATGGCGAATAGGAGACGAAAGCAAACCGTGTTCTACAGGCACGCCCCAACCTATAATGTTTTTTGAGACATTTGGAAGAAATGTTCACGTGCAGATGAATACCGAACTATAATAGTTCCGAAACATTTTATTTTTCCTTTTTATTAATTAATTGTAAACAAAAAAATTGTGAAACTTAAGAAAATATCCCGACCCAGCCTGAGAGGTACATCGGCCAGTATAATAGAACTGGAATTTTGCGTTGACTTATTGCAGATATTCCTTTTTTTTAAATTACGAATGATGATGGTTGACGATGTAAATAGAAATGATTTATTTGTATACAGAATTCTGTTTTGAAGCTTATCAAAACTGATTTTTAATGTCCTCTTGGTTGGGTTTAATTAATCGATGGACTTTGGCGGCCATTTTGGACGCCATCTTGGATATCTGGAGAGCATCCCGTTTTTTCACTGTTAACATCTAAAATGTGTTAAGGACCTTAGGCCTAAGAGACACCTAAACAGGTTGGTTTGGTTTAGTCCGGGGTGCACGTGAACCCCCTGTACATACCCGACTACTTAGTATTATCTCAACAATAGCCTACCTGCCTCGTCAGACATTGTTGAACAAGATTCTAGTTGATCTGCCCCAGAACTTGATCCACTGTAGGGTACAATTACTGGAGATTCGGTAATTGATGTGCGCAGATGCCTTGCTTTTAGAACAACCACATTAAGACGTTCAGCGTTTGGCAGGTAGTTCAATGAGATGAGGACTTCTCCACGGTTAGTGTCTACTGGTGGAAGCTGCAAAATTGAGAAAAAAAGGCAAGATCATGAAAGTGAGATATCTGTATTTCCTCCATTCACCTTCCAAACCAATAAAAAGTATTATAAAGAAAGAATATCATTCTTAGTTTCCTAAAGAAAATTGGCCTCATAGCTCAATAAGGGTTATGTCGAGAGAAAAGAAAATCCATATGATCCCCTGCCTTAGCACTTTATGTTTGCCTGTTATCATTGTTGACTATACGAGGGGGTATCAAAAAGTTCTTGAAATCACCCAGAAGTGAAAGAGTCAGAAACTTTTTTCGTTATGTGACCCTTCAGACATCTTTAAAAAAAGTCACTGTGCAAAGTCACACATTTCTCCCACTATTTATGACCTGTCCACAGACCGCGATTGTAAAGCTCCTTAGATTGACCGCCATTGATTGATCCTCAGATTGACTCAGATTGCGTTATTCCCAAAACAGCAATAAATAGTTTACAGTGTTGACAAAAAGGGGTCAAAGGTCATATAGGGGTCATTAGAGGTCAATCTGTGTACACCCCATGTTACCCACAAGATTATTGTCACCAAGCTTGTTTTGTAATGACCTTTGACCCCTTTCTGTCAACACTTTAAACTATTTATTGCTGTTTTGGGAATAACGCAATCTGAGGATCAATCAATGGCGGTCAATCTGAGGAGCTCTACAATGGCGGTTTGTGGACAGGTCATAAATAGTGGGAGAAATGTGTGACTTTGCACAGTGACTTTTTAAAGATGTCTGAAGGGTCACTAAACAAAAAAAAGTTTCTGACTCCTTCACTTCTGGGTGATTTCAAGAACTTTTTGATACCCCCTCGTATAAGCAAGGGCACGTGTAGGATTTACATCTAAAGGCGTGACCACTGGAAACAGTGGGAATGGAAATAACAAATCATACAAATTATGAAGGAAAAGATAAATTGAGATATTTTCTTCGCATGTTGAAATGCACACGAGTATAATATTTAAGTCTCTAACTTTGTGATCCTTGGAGTTTAAGACCGCAGGAATCCCAATAGAAGCCCTGCATAGCATATGGCGTAGTTTACCGGCATCATGTTGGACTACTGAACTTTGTTCACCAAAACTATAGATGCAGGGAATGTTCTTTTATTCACACTTGATTGATCTAAAGGGCATGTGCTTTTAAAATTGGCGCTCAGTGATGTGTGTTTTGCTTTTGAATAGTATGTATGCAGTAATCATGGACTAGTACCTCTAGCATGTCTTTAGACCAGGCGCTAATCAGTTTGTAAACACTACTGATGTAAACAACGGTCACCTCATCTATAAGAAACTATAAATCCCATTTTATAAATGTTTACATCACTTTCAAAAAACCCGCGTCAAGTCAAAGAATAAACTGTAATAGGGCCTACGCCATGATTCCGGTGAACGGCGCATGGTTTTGAGCCGTCTGAATTTATGCAGGGACTTTATAATAGATATACTGTACGGTACCTCATCTTCCCAGGGATGTTCAGTAAGATCTCTCCAGATGGTATGATCTGCTCCAAGCGCATCAAAGTCATGATTGGCACATGCATAATCCGCTCTGCCGATGACATGGGGGTGCGAAAAGCGATCGTATTGAAACACAACAAAGCGCACAAGAGCTTCAGCGATTTCTGACTCTGGAAGACGAAACACAATTGTTTGATTGAATCTCGGGTTTAAAGATCGCTTAAAAATTCTGGAGGTAGCTGGTCTTCTGCTGTCATCGTCGGGTAGCAGCAGCACCTTGACACGTGTGTCGGTGCTCTTCTGCTGTTTGGTTAGCATTGGAAGTTGAGCTGCTTGAATGAGGTGTATAGTCAACAAATCCATGGACTTATCGTACATCAGGGAAAACGACAATTTTCCCAGTCCATACTTTGACGGTAGAAACTCTTGAAGATCATCCTCTTTTGTGAGACGATACAGTTTGGGATCTATTGTGCCAATAGCTGATGTTACCGGACTTAGCGAAACGAGATTTAGTCGACAAGGAACGGATTTAGAACGTGAGATGGCGAAATCCCATCTCTTCATGCTCGCTGTCTTTTCGCTATTCGATCTACCGACGACGGCAAGTTGTCCTTGTTGGATTATGCTTTTCTTCCTCTTGCCACCATTTGCCGTCGCCGTCGTCTCAGATGTTCGAATGGGGTGGATGTACCCCCTTGGCATCTCATGTGGCATCATCTGAGGAGCTATCGGTATGGTAAATGCCACCGGGTACGATTGGCCTTTCATGTGATCTGGAATGTGCAGGTTTGGTGGCGATTTTGGCGATGGCTGTTTTTTTCTTCCGTAACAACTTCTGCCAAAAGATCTACAGGCGAAAATGGTGACCACAAGGGTAACACCTAGAAGAATCGTAATGAAGATGAGTACAATAATAACTGTTGTTGAGTCGTCGTTCTCATTGGGATGGATATCAGGAGTCAGGGTATTGTCGGTTATATCGGCGGTATTGTCGTTTATGTCGGTGGTTTTGGCGGTAGTCGCTATCCTTGTAAGAACCATGATTTCAACTAACTTCTCTATGTACCTGGGAGGGAAACATAAACATAAATATATGTGTCATTCCAAAGAAGACTTGAACATGTTCTACACGGCACGCGATTTATTCGCTTTGACGGTAAGGCTTGACGGAGCTATTTTTGCTTCAGTTGTAGAGCGTAACGTTGTGTAGTTCATGATGCGATCTGAGAAAACCCGTCGGATGTCGCAAAATGTGAACTAGGGATTATGGGTAAAATAGAAAAAATAAAAAAATAAAAAATAAAAAAACTGTTTTTCTTTTTTTTAGATTTTTTTAAAGAAAATTAGTTTCCAGTTCATCATCTTTCATGAAATTTCACCTTGACAAACTTACTCAAGTCACTTTTATTATTAACCTTATAATGTTATTATATTGAATTATGTATCTTTTTTGGCCTGTTTTCATGATTTCTTGTTTTGTAGCTTTTGGTGACATCACAATCATCATTCACTCATAACTTTTTTTGTAGTGATCATATATAGAAAAATGATCGAAACAGTTCTGTAATCAGCACAGTTTTAGCTTTCTTATGATATAAATATCTCCAATATGAAAAATGCCACCATGTGGCGGGTTTTCACAGATCGCATCATGTAATGAGTTATTTCATGGTAGGGGTTATTTAGAGAGCACAGATAATAATAGTGATCACTTCTTCACTGATATTACATTTAACACTTTACATGCGGCTATTAGTTTTACCATATAGGCCTATACAAAGCATATTTTCAGAAACCTTTCTCAACTTTACAAAGTCTATCTCAAGGATTACTGAACCAATACTATAGGCATGTTTGTACTTAGCTTGTATATCTCATAGTGATATTTTGGAACTGTCGTCTGCAGACGACTGCCGCTTGGAAAGTGTTGAATTTTAACATGCATCCGTGCCATTTTGCATACATCTGAACATTTGGTATCACTTTTATTTTGAAGCAGTAAACCTATTATACCCAGAACTATTTTTAACCTGATAATTATAATCCAAATACGTACAACATACAACAAGAAGTGACAACCGGATTGTCACGCGTACTGCTGATTAATTTTCATAATGTTCAGTTATTAAGAGGAATTGTCATATTCAATTTCAATTTGTTTTCAATATCAATTTCGAAACAGAACTTTAGGAAACTGTTGGATGATGTGCAATGAGAAAAAGTAACTTGTGTTTAAAAGTTGAACTATGCGCAATATGGATTTTAACAATCACCTTTGGCAATAGGATCAAAAACATCGCTGACATTTTTGAAGTATGCAAGTATACAGAAATAAGAAAATATCTCAACAACTAAGCAATATTACGTTAAATTTGGTTATTGAAAAGATACTCAGTTTATATCAATATCGAGGGCTCATAAACAAAAGGCCTCATCTCCATTTTTTCAAAAATGAGATTTTGGTATCAAAATGTTCAGAAAGAAATTCATTATAACACAACCCCTTTCAAAGTTATAGCCAGTATAAAACGATCAAATGTCTTCTCCACGATATAACACCTCATTCATAAATATTGACTGGACTTAAGTTATGATGCTTTTAGTAACAACACTTTACGGAGAAAACAGGAAAACCCAATTAATATATCTCTTACTGATGCTATGTTTGGGTTTTGTAATTGAAATGAAAAAGTATATAAATAGAGTAACAATTGTCCATAAGTACGAGTAAATACAGATATGGGAAACACCAAGATTTTATATTTTTATTTGAAAAAGATTTGAATATAAGAAAATTGTTAAAGTTATAATAGCTTACAATATTGAAAAAATGAATTGTATTGAAAATGCGACAATATAATTTAATATGTTTGTTGAATTGTTAAATTATGAAACGTTGTAGATATCCATGTAATGTGTGAACGTATTTTGAGGAGAAATATGATTGTTTCCTTATTTATTAAATAATAATAATAAAATTATCTGTAACAACATAAGCCTTGAAGAAGTAATTACATGTGTACTTATAGTGTAACGAAAAATGTAAGAAAACAAGTGCAAACGTCAAATCCAAGTTGTCGTTTTAACAACACATTTGTTATGTATTTAAAAAGAGGTGAACATGAAGAAATGATTAAAGTTACAGCTATGTTAAATACGTTACTTTTCTGGAATTATTTTTGACAATTTTGAAGCAAATTAATTATACGTAATATGCCATAACATGATAGGCCTATGTTTTTGAAGAAAAAAAAGAATATGTTAGATATGTTTTTACATGTGTCCATGGTAAATGTAAACGTGCACTATCCATGGAGACACCAAATATGTAAACCCGTAAATGATGTGTATATTATAATGTGATAAATTGATTTAAAGGTAGATGTTCCGATTTTCAACTTGGTAGTTTTCTATTCTACATGAAAGGTCATCCTTAAAAACGTCGTGTCCCAAAATTTGAGATGCATAGCTATTATGGTTCTTATTTTAAACGCACAAGATGCTGTGAACTGTACCCATTGAGTAGTACACAAACTAAAGGGTTCAACAAAAGAAAGTATACCACTTTGTTTATGTCATTTTGATTAACTTTCAATTTGTTTTTGTCCAAACAGGCTAGATAGGCATTTAGATGAATCTTTTAGGCATATTTTGATACCAAATTTGCTCCCTAACAACAAAGATAAACCATGATTAGCACAATTTAAAGGAAAATATCCCATTTTCAAAAGTCGCATTTCCAATACACAGCACGAGATGAAAGGGCCAATTGTTAACACACACATGCCGTATTTATCCCGTACTGATCACCGCGCATATCCCTCAATGCGCGGGCTAATTCAAATGAAAACTGATGCATGGGTGAAGGATTTGAATGTAAAGGAATGGGGAGAACATGGACAGATTAACCAAATCTTCTCGTGCTGTGTATTGGAAATGCGACTTTTGAAAATGGGATATTTTCCTTTAAATGGAATTTCAAATATCACAGTTTAATGATACGATTTAATATAAAAAAGAGATGATTGCAATGATATGGCTAATTTTAGAATACTTTTATAAGCATATGAAGTTGATTAATATCCACATATTTTTGCTACCAAATTTTCAAACAAAGGGCGCCCTCTATAGTCAATGATATGAACATCCCTATCTTAGACTAGCTTTATAATCTTAAAATGGGTACATTACGGGAAACAAATCATGATATTTTGCTTGTTTATAACACTTACTAGGATTTTCTCTCTGTTTTTTCTTTCAGGTATACAAAGCTTAAAAAGTAAATATGTGTATTCTAGATTCACAAAATATCAGTGTGATCTGAGGAATATCTTGATTCATAAATCAGTTTCAGCCAAAAACGACAAACAAATGTTCCCAAGGCCACACTGGTATTTTAACATACAAGTTTTACCCACGGTTTATTTATATCCTCTGATGATACAATTTCATTTTTATCATATTTTGATAATTAACATTTTGCCTGTTGTGCTGTTCTTTGAATTTAACACAAGGTGTTTTTTTTAGATATTGGCACATTCTCCATTTACAACATCTGTGTGATCAACAATAAAAATAGAAGAAAAAAACCTTTAGGTTGATGCGGCAGCCAAATTGGATGCGCGCGAGGACGAGAAACTATATTTTATATTTGGCCCTATCGTTATATCATCGCTGTTACTCAATATTCACATTACCCTCATTGTGCTTCATTTACTCGTGTAAGATCATTTCTAATAACCCCTTGTTCATAAAGTTAAAGTGCTTTAAAGGAAAGCGGTCATGGTGAGGAAAAGAACCGCTGACGGCGATTGTTGGTCCAGCTAAACCTTAGCTAATAACTAATACATCACTTACATCACACGATAGAAAATGCGTTCAACCAAATGAAGGATGGTTGATTGAGCGCGCCGTTCACATTCGGTTAAGAGATTGTTGTTGTGTTGTTGTAGAGTCGCACACAATACCGCTTGCATGTAAACATACGTAAAACAATTACAGACTGCGCCAATGTCTATCTTGTTTTATAGATTCAAATAGTCGGTCGACGTGTCGTCGCGCGCTGTTCAATTTTCGTTAGAATCCTTACCATGACAGCTTCCCTTTAAAGACTGATATTACTACAGGCTTGCCGGTATGCATACATTTAGTTAGTGCTTGTGTTTTCGACTCAATTAGTAATTGCTAGTTTATAGCATTCCTAGCAGGTGGCCGAATTCCCCAGCCCTGGCAAGTTTGCCAGTGTACTGGCAAACTTGCCCGCTAAGTGGGCATATTTGCCAGTATCTACAGTTAATCCAAAGTTAGCGCTTCCACACAAAAAATGGCATGTTCTACCTTTCATATATCAATTGTTTAACTCAATACCTAAATATTTCGTGTCGCTTCAAAAAAATTCTTGGTTGCGTTTTGCCAGAAAAATGATGACATTTCAGTCATTTTGTGGCAAATACACATTTTTCCTGTATTTACAGTTAATCCAAAAGTAGCGCTCTCACACACAAAATGGCATCTTCTATCCTTCCTATATCGATATCTGAACTCTATACCAAAATATTTAGTGTCGCTTGAAAATAATTGGGTTGCATTTTACCCAAGCCTCGATTTAAGTGGGAGCTGGGAGTTTTTTGCCCCCCGGTTGCCAAGTTTTTGCTCCCAGTGTTTTCAAATTTTGTATAGCAAAGTATATGAGCGGGAGCTACTTTTGTCAGAAAAGTTACAAAGTAGCTCCCGGTTCACACGTCCTTAAATCGAGGCTTGATTTTACCAGAAAAATGATGCAATTTCAGTCATTTTTGGCCAAAATATTTGTAATGTTTGTAATATAATTTTCAAACTTTCATTGAAAGTGCCCTAACATTAACAAAACGGAAATCCTCAATACCTAAACATTTTGTGAAACGTCCAAAAAGTATTTTATGTTTTGTTGGAAAATTAATTAAATGTCAGTCATTTTGGGCCTCCAAAAATCAAGATATTTCATTGAAAGTTTATTTTAATTTGATAGAAATGGGACTTACATACATGTACAAAAAAGCATGTTATTATGCTGTTACAACAGCAACAAATTCTAAACATAAATACTTGGATTCACTTGGATTTTGTAATATCAGAGAAAAATATAAAAGCCTCAAAGTTTGAATTTTACATGAACATTGTCGTTTAGAATGAGGCTGGGCTGGTTGGCCTACCTTGCCCCTTCCTGCATTGCTACTCAAGTTATGCCTAGGTGCTACACGCTTAGTTTTTGCCATGGTTTGAATACACTATCACTATCAGCTGAGTAAATAGTGTGGCTAGTCCTGTTATGACCCAGCTGATCAAGGCCACTAGCTATATATTGCATCATACAAACATACTAGTACATGTACAGATGACCACGCCTTTGATTCAAGAAAGGTATATTCAATGGACATTCATATGAACAATAGCAACTTTGAAATACAGGTGAACTGAACTAGTAAACAAGATACCTGGTAAAAGCTCATGCATTGAATTATAATTTGCATAATAAAAGCAACCATGCCAGGTGTATGGGATTAGGCAAGATTGCCCAATAGTTACACAAATATGCCACATGGCCAGTCAGTTGATAACCTGCCATCATACACTACACATCGATGCTCCAATCTGCACACACTGATCCAACATCTTCTACCATCACATTATTTTACTAGATTCAAATATAAAGCATTTACATCTCAGTATGGCAAATTTGGCTTCAAACATGATTGGTGTAGGCATGGTCAAGGAATTCCAGCAGAGAAATAAGTGGGGTGCAGATTCTGTTCCGCTCTCATTTTACTCTACCATCAAAGGGTATGTATACTACATGTCAGGGGTAGCACTAGGTTTTTAAATTAGGGTTTTTTAGAACCCTGACCCCCACAAAAGTTTGAAAAATAAGAAGTTATTTTGGATTTTCGGCTAATTTATTGCGCCAAAATGAAAAAATATGCGCTAAACGCGCAAGAACCCCCAGTAGCGCTATCCCTGCGTACATGTAGGTGACATAATGTTGGTTCATAACAAAAAGCTAAGGAAGACATTTTCTTGTAGCTAATAAAGACCAATTTGAACACAAAAAGAGCAATAATCCTAATTACATACATCAGCCACCACCAAACAAACATCCCCTCCACAAGTTATGAAATTAATCATATTAGAAGCTGTTTCCCTGCATCTAATATCCAGAAAATGATATCAATAAAAAGCAAATACAATACCCCCCCCCCCCCCCCCCTTGAGAAAAAACAACAACCTAGAATAAAATAAGGATTTTTGATTTTTCCCAGCACCCATTATCCAGAAAAAGACCCCCCCCCCCCCCGGATAAAGACAATACCCCCTACCCGATAAAAACAAACAGCTCACCCACACCTGAACAAAAAGACAATCCCCACAGACCACCCCAAGAAAAACGAAAGAAAAACAAAGAAAAAGAAACAACAAAAAGAAACAAACAAGCCAAGAAGTACAAGATTGTCCCCAAATCTACTAGAATACTCACAAGACCCCAGCCCCCATAACACTTAAAACAATAAAAGAAAAGAAAAACATTGATAAATAAACAAATAAATGTTTAAAAAATAAGTCACCAAACAGTAAATACATAAATAAATTAATGAATAAATAAATAAAGTTAATATAGACAAAACTAAAAAAAACACAAACTGAATAAGAAAACAACAATAAAATACCTTTAAAAAAGCCATTAAAACAACATAATCACACCTAAAACAAAAATATATCAACACAAAAACACCCCAAAAAAACTAATCCACACTCATGACAATAAATATATCTAAATAATTCTTCAAAAATCCCAAAAAGAAAGAAAAAGAAAGAAAAAGAAAGAAAAAGAGAGAGAGAACAAATAAAAGTTAGCCCATCACTATTTTAGGATATCCACAAACTTTTTTTCTCAAAGCTGATTGGTTGTCCCTAACCCATGCATAACTGGTTGTCATGAAACCCAGCATATCATTGGCCACATACTCCCCTTGATATACATCAATATTCATACACAATTCAATAGGGATGAGAGTATACACTCCACCTATTTCTATCACAAAAATCATTATGGTACCGTTGTGCCCATCACTACTAAAACTTTTTTACAATAGACAAAACTTTTGCTTGATGCTGAGTGGATGTCTCTGACACACCCCTCACACACCCCTTGTATTTAATTGGCTACAAGTACCTATGACATCATTTTGGCTAGTGAGCTCCCCCAGATATAGTGCTGGGAGATATCAAGCTTCCCAACACCAAAATCACCAACTGCCCTTCATCTCTTCAACAAACATCATAATTTGCTTAATTCAAACAGGAAATCAAACTTAAACCTTTCCCCAGCAGATTTTTATTCCATTGGAACAATTATTTTGGGTTTCAAACATGAAAAATAGTGAATTTATTACGCATTTTGTCTTGGTGGCCATGTTTGCCCACTTTATCAGGGGCCGAATTTGGCCACCTGATAGGATTGATAGTTATTCGAGAAAAAAAATATTGGATACTTACTAACTTACATCACGTAATACGATAGTGTTGCTCGCAGATAATTTATATCGGTGCTGACAAAACTGAAGACTACACTAAGAACAACATGTTGTGATAAAACACACGCACAGACTGCTAAATGATTGACAACAGCATGTTGTTGTTTTCTGCAGACACAAGCGACACGTTTACTCGTAGACGAGTCGAAATTCCGCGCTTACTGGGTTGACCTTATGTTGACCTCAAAACAAGGGTTGCCTGTCTGTATGTCCCATTCTTTACACGCATTCTGAATGAATTCCGGTTGTAAAATACTGTCGCACAAGTTGTCACATCTATTATGCTTAGTATTGTTAGATGGGATTAGGGATGCATAGATGCAGATAATAGTGCAATACCAACAAAGCAAACTGCTAAACGAACAATCCCGGGGGGGGGGGGGGGGGGGGGGGAGGGGGTTCTCGGATTTATTCTTTTGGGTTCTCGGATTTTAGTTGTTTTTGTAGTGATGAGAGCCCAGCAAACTGAAAATTGACCCAAACATTTACCAATTTTCGGGAGAAAATTGACATATGTTTACCAGAAACCTATAATTTTCCATAATTTATTTGACAGATTTTGCTATTATTGGGCGAAAAACATCAACATTAAGGATTTTAAACTTATAAATTTACAAAAAGGGCTTTGAAAAAGGGTCATTCATTTACCAAAGGGTGAAAATGGGACCCCAATTTGACGGCACATCATCGTAAGTAACCTCATATCCAATAAGTAGGCCTATCCCCTCCCCCCCCCCCCCCCCCCCCCCTCCCCGGGCGAACACAACGTTGTAAAGACCGCCACGACACTGATGTTGTGACTGGGTCACTTGTGAAGGAGGCAACACAACAACGCCCCCCCCCCCCCCCCAGCGTCCGAATTAAGGAAAAAAATCTGGTTGCCCGCCGGGCAACCAAACAGGAAATGATGGTTGCCCGGCAGATTTTTGGTTGCCCGTTCTGTAAAATATTTAAATGCATGTGTTAAGTGTTTCACTTCTTGTAAAAAAATTTGGTTGCCCACCGGGCAACCAAATAAGTACATGTTGGTTGCCCGGTGCTAATTTTGGGTGTCCCGGGCAACCGGGCAACCACTTAACGCGAACGCTGCGCCCCCCCCCCCACCACCCCCTACCCTCGGGTGGCTTACCCTATCCGAGTCCCCCCGGGTAAGGTGATACAGTACAACAGTCCATAAACACTCCAACTTTCATATTATGTTGAAATAGGGGGTGGGGGTTATGTAACTTTTTATTCTTTAACAGGGGGGCGTTGTGTAAATTTGTTTAAACTATAAAGATGGTGGTGATTGGAGTGATTTTAGAGACTATTTTGGAGTGTATAAATGCCATTTTTTTCTGCGCTTCGCGCATATTTTCTTAAAACCTATCGACTTCAAACACTTTTACTATGAGACGACTTCTGGACAGCAAATCGACGATATGGTGGAATAAAAATTCCATTAAAATGGAAAGTTGGCGGTCAAAAGGAAATTGCGATATAAGGCAAATAGAAAGAGCAAAAATAGCAACATTTGTAAATACGGCTTTTAGTTGCTAAAATTATGTGGCAGAAGAAGCAAGCGCATAGATGATAATTGTGCAAGATTCTTGCATGGCATTACTAGAAAGCAATATAAATTACAGCCATAGTTTAGTGATAAACACGGTTTTAACATTCAATTTAAGTTTTAAATATATGTCATATGTATTCAATTTATTTGATCAATACATAAATAAATGAGTTTTTTTTTTAAATACTTTTAAATAAATAGTTGAATCATTTTGTTAATAAATAATAATATAAATCAAAAATTACATTTTTAATCGAAAATAAATGAATCAATAAACTAATTAATCAATACATAAATACACGCATATTAAAAATTAAAATATTAAAAATTACTTATAAAATAAAGAAATTAAAACAAATGAACATGAGAAAACATTAATAAATAAATAAATGAATAATTATGTAGATAATTAATAATATAAAAAGTAAATAAGTAAATATACAAATATACAAATGAATAAATTTTACATTCAATTTAAGTTTCAAGCACTATTTTTTCGCGGCATTTAATGTTCGTGATGCAGAAGAACCCACATTTTTCATCATGAAATGTTTACAAATGTACACCTTTCTAATAATGTCTAATAAGAATACTAAAAGCTTGTGAGCATGACAATTTCACCAATCCTAGCCAGTCGCGAAATTTTTCATACACATAGATATTTCATCCAAACCTTGACCATGTTTTATGACACAGTTGCACAGTTGACACTCTGAGCTTTTCAGTAGTATCTGAGACCACAATTGTAATGTGTATAACATCTGGACAGTTGGGAGATTTCACTTTAGTCAAACAAGATAAGCTATTATGTCTCTCTGTTGGGAGTCTAATAACATCTCTCTGATTGAATCATCAAGGCTAAACAAATATAGCTTTGACTCCATCACAGACTGCAGGACTGTTAAAATAAACTGCATAGGTACATGTAATTTACAAAGACTGCAAAATAATTTAGACAATTTTCCATATACTAAAAACAAAATGGCAGCCTCCATGTATATGTAGAAAGACCTAAATGTCCAAGAATATGCAATCTGATGCTATAAGGTTGGCGGTTGCCCCGCCAACCAAAAAAATCTATTATATAATCATCAACGGTCGAGACTTTAGAGCCAAAGGGCGTATAATATTACAAAATCCAATATCATGATTTAAAAATGTGATTTATTGCATATTGCGTTTCACCTCATCTATGCTTTGCACCAATGCTCACAAAAGTAGAACGTTTCACTTGATTATACGTTTCAGCTCAGAATGTTCTGACTTGTTCGGGTTATAAAGACTCACAAAACCACCCAAAAAGATAACTATGAAGAAAAAAATTCCAACTCGCTACGCTCGCCATTACTTATTTCACAAAATAAGGGGCATACAAAGAAGGGGCATAAACAAAGTTTGTCAACGTATCCATGAAAAAAAATCCAAAGGTAGCCTAAAGACAGCCCCTTAAGTATGACAAGTTGATTTTTTTCGGGAAGGGGGGTGGGGTGTGTAAAAAGCTACTGGTTAGCAGGGGGGTCATGTAATTTTCAGTTTCAGCCGTAGGGGGGGGGGGGGTAGGTAATTTTAACATACGAGTCTCAAATTTGTCCCAACCCTCCTTCCACCATAAATAATGAACGGTCCCTTAGACTGTTTAAACAGTGACAGTTAATGGTTTGAAAGAGGATGAAAGGTATAGAGTGGCAATTTCCAATCACTCTCATGGGCCAGTGGCGTTATAACTGAGGTGGCGTCAATAACAAAATAAAACAGGCAACAATATTTTGAATCGGAAGAGACCTGAGTATCATAAGTGACTCGCACAATCAACCTGTTGTACGATGTCAATGGGATTCCACTTCATTCAACATTTAAACACAAATGGTAGGTTTAAAGTGCTCAATCTACTTTGTAGATTGAGCGTTTTCTCTAACGGTCACACGCGATACGAAGATTGCGAAAGTCTCGTTGAAGCCCGGGGCCCTGCCCGGGGCGCGATCTTTATTACCGTAAACAACATTTGATACCTGACGGAGTAAAGTGCATAGCACATGTACATTGTACAGCAATACATTTATACAGTGAGTGAGTACGGTTAATAAATTCGCGCCCGGGGCATCAACCTCAGAATTAAGGTTCTGTATTTGGCTTTCTAACGCCACAATCAGACTTCTTTCCCGGCTATTGACACATCGACAAAACATGTAAAGTGAGGCGAAGGGTAAACTCTACAGGCTGCAGTAAAAGGGATTAAAAATGCGAGCTGATAATTTGGTAAATACTGTTGCTCAGTAGAACAACAGATCATGCCTTTCTACTATATACATGTATAAAGATGCTAGAAACATTTCGTCTTGGAAATGCAAATACGTAGTAAGTATCTTTTGACGTTTTTCAGAAGAAGCATTTTGAATTCAATTTTTGTTAATTTATTACTGTTTTAACAAGCTTATGATTACAACTTGATTAATTCTAACATCAAGACAGTAAATGACTCAGATGACTTAAAATGTGTAAATTTGCCTATAAATAATACTCAATTTGGCCAAAAATGTCACTTCACGGCGCTCTTGCATTCCCAAGACGAGTTCAAACAACTATTCTGTGAAGTGAAGCTGAAGCATATTGATGCATGATGCGAACTGCGTGTGTCCAATCAAGTTCAGCTAATTGACCACATAACCAATATATATAGTCCTATATACAAAATTAATTGTTGTGTGGATGTGGAATACATAAAAGAGTTAAACACTCACGGTGTAGATAACTAACCAAATACCAATTACATCCAAAGGCGCAAATGCCATTATGCACTCAATATACGAACGTGAACAAGATGTTTATTACCCATCAAGTCAAATATAGCATCAGTTATACATGTCACAGGCTGTATCAAAATTATTTGTACTCTGATATGTTCCATTTTCAAAAAAACATTAAAAATATAAAATCTCTGATAAATACAATATCTTTGATTTTAATAAATAGGGAATTATGTCAACTTATTGATCTGATAATCTGAAGATAATTGGCTGTTGTTTCTGACCGCTATTGTCATTCAAATGAAGATCGATGTAATCATGGTTTTAAACTAAAGCACGAAGTATTCGTAATGCATGATATAGTACAATTAAATTTCCCGCTCTTATATAGAAAGTGGCAATGCACACATTTCCCTCACCCCATCTACACTATTCAAGTGAATTTAGCATTACATAATCAGATTTAAGGGATTAATTTTAATCGATAATCATTGATCATTATTGACTAGAACATTTACTTGGTAAATGATGACAAACAAATAACTAAAAATATAGCATTTCTAAGTTTTACAGGACACATAATCATTTGGAAAGTAGTTAATATAATTATGAGTGCAGTCAGGAGGAACTTTACAGATCTAACGTTTCGATGAAAATGATAAAAACACCAATATTCCTTTAAAAGCTTGTAAATTCTGAAAAAAATGTTCGATTGTCGTAAATCAAAATTCTTAGAAAAGATGAAACTTCAATAATTTTGCATATAGAAGCAAAATGGTCTAAATGGTTCGTAACATATCAAAAAAAAATCTGAAAAACTGATCAGACCACGGTACAAATCTTTTTGATACAGCCTGTATGTAGCCAGGATTTTTGATATTTGACTTTTACTGTCAAAATATCCTATAATTAATCAAATTAATAAGGTTGATAGCTAGAATCACTGTCTTTCCCATGATCCCATCTGACTCATGAGCCCAGTTCTTATAGCACTGGTCACGGGTTCAATTCACTGGCTGTCATTTATGTTGTGTGGATAAAACAGAATTAATGTGCATTATATTCGTGGTATCAAATACCACGATTGTAGGCCAAAGTTCGCTTACTTAGCCAATTAATTGATCTGTAAAAACCCGTCGGATGTCGCCAGATGTGAACTAGGGATTATAGGTAAAATGTGTTTGTTTTTTAAATCACCTTCAAAAACTAACTTAAGTCACTTTTCTAATCAACCAATTAATTAATCTTTTGGGCTTTTTTCATGAATTCTTGTTTTGTAGCTTTTTATGTCATCATCATTCACTCATAACCTTCCTTATGATATTACATATCTCCAATATGACAAATCCCATCATGTGGCGGGTTTTCACAGATTGCATCACAATTTTCGCATTGAAATGCAATAACTACTTTCTTCTTGGCCCAATCACAGTTTTCCTCCATAGTGTCGTATTCACGGTATTTGATTACAGAATATCGCTATTGTTCGATTCCGACCAAAATCATCACTAAAAACAATTATTCGGTAAATTCAGCATCATAATACAAGCTTTTCCTGTTTATATTTTGTTGACGTTGGTTGGTTCGGTCCTGTCATGACTGACAGCTCGTGACCTTACAGATACTACGCCACAAATAACGATTTTCAGCAAAGGAGTAACAATCACGGAGAGGGTGTCCAGTAATCAATTTTATTTGGTCAATCCACCGGGAACGAGGTCTGCCTCTCTTGCGCTTCCCTTCAATCATGCCTTGCATGATCATCTTCTCTAGGTTGTTACCCTTGCGACGCGAAGTAGCTCAGCATTTGGGTGTTAATAGCATGAAGAAGTCGTTTAGACACCCCTATTTCTTCAATAATACTGGCATTGGTCCTTCTCATTGTCCATACGATACGAAGCATACGCCTCCAACCAGCGTCCGAATTAAGGAAAAAAATCTGGTTGCCCGCCGGGCAACCAAACAGGAAATGATGGTTGCCCGGCAGATTTTTTGGTTGCCCGTTCTGTAAAATATTAAAATGCATGTGTTAAGTGTTTCACTTCTTGTAAAAAAATTTGGTTGCCCACCAACCAAATAAGTACATGTTGGTTGCCCGGTGCTAATTTTGGGTGTCCCGGGCAACCGGGCAACCACTTAACGCGAACGCTGCCTCCAACACCACATCTCGAAAGCAGCTATTCTGTTTTTGTCAGCTTTGGTTAGGGTCCACGTCTCGCATGCATACATGGCAATTGGAAATACAAGGGATTGGACAAGCCTGGTTTTTGTTGCTCTGGTTATTCCTCTGTCAGCCCAGATCTTGCTTAGGTTGATCATTGCTGATCTAGCCATTGCTAAACGGTGTCTAATCTCTTGGCTGCAACCACCCTCTTTGGTGATCAGGGATCCAAGGAAGTTGAATTTTGAGACCGATTCCACCTCATTATTATCAATTACTAGCGGGCACCAGCGCTTCGCGCTGGACCCGCTAGAAGATTTCACGGGGAATAAGTAAACAAAGCGTAAGAAAATTTGATACAATAATATCAAGAACATGTCCTATACATGTATACATAATCCAGACGGGGGCCCTAAATAATCCGAATATCGCAGGTGCTTTTGATAATCCAGGTTATACATTGCCTTAATCTAGGTAGGCCTACGTTTGTGTTTCCAGATACCTAGGCCTCCCTCCCATGAGACTGCAGGTACCCGTTGTCCCATTATATCCAGGGACCAGTGGCGTAGCTAGGTTTTTTTTCAGGGGGGGGCAAGATTTCTAAAATGTTCGTAAAAGGTTGCCCAATTTTTATTATTATTCACTTACCTCGTGAATTTCACGTAAGTGGGGGGGGGGGGGGGGGGGGGGGGGGGGGTCAACAAATTTCGCACAGTCCAAAAAAAATCGCACACTCCAAAAAAACGCACACTCAATTTACAATTTTGCCTTCTATTTGCAGAATAACCTCGTTTTTTTCTCATTTTTGTCACTATTTCCTTTTTTTTCACCTTTTTTATTTTTAGGGGGTGGGGCGGGGGCACAAATGGGTTTTTTTCGTCAGGGGGGGGGCATTTGCCCCCCCCCCCCTGCCCCCCCCCCCCCCCCCCTGAGCTACGCCACTGCCAGGGACCCCATAGGCCTAAGCCCTACCCCCTAATCCAGTTACCCCAGGTGCCCTTAATAATGCACTGGATGCCACATAATCAAGGTAGGGATACCCAGGTGCCCTTACTTTATCATAGTCAAGTAAATTAAACGCGGGTGCCGAAGATAGCGGACAGTAAAAGTCATATCACAATAGGCAGAGGTCAGTAATATCAAAGCGTTATAAATGTTTATATAAATATCAATCAAGAGTATGTCCTTAAATAATTCAGGTACTAAGGTGCCCTTGATATAATGTAAGTAACATGGTGCCCTTAATACACCATGAGCCTAGGCCCAATGTGCTCTTAAATAATACAGATACCCAATATCTTAATCCGAGTAGGCCTACTCCATCAACGTGTTCTTAATACCAGTTATACTCCTGTCAGCGCATGTCTCTACCTATTTTGTACCCCAAATAATAAAAAGTTGAATTTTAATGTCAAAATTGAAAGTTACTTAAAATTAGCTTTTAAATGTCTCCCCCGATTCTTTTATTGCCCTGCCACCCCGTTTTCCTCCTTTAAAGATATATTATGTGATCTTTCCATGGAACGCCCTCAACATCGAAAAAAAAATTGAAAGCAGATTTTCTTGCAGATTTACATTTCTGATCATAAATCGTACATACATTCCAAGTTACAGGGCGATACGATTCTTAATTACTTCAAAATCATGGTTTTAGAGTGAAAATAAACTGTCGGATATCCGACAACTTATTTTATTCTAGTCTAAATTCACCCTAAAACCATGATTTTGAGGTAATTAGGAATCGTATCGCTCTGTAACTTGGAATATATGTACGATTTATGATTATAAATGTAAATCTGTAAGAAAATCTACTTTCTAAAAATAAATCACGAATAGAGGGCGCTCTCTGGAAAAGATCACATAATATGCCTTTAACATATGGTGCTGGTGCAAGTGTCGCCACTGCCCATATGCACATACTGTAGGCCTATCCAGGTAATTCAGTAGGCCTACGTTCTGAGCGTTATAGTTTTATAGTCGGTCGTTTAGTTTTATTGTCGGCGGAGTCTATCATCAAGATCACTTGTATCATTCCACGCTTGTACTTGAGCACAATGTGTGCCATCCGCAATCAAGGGAAAATAGGTTGGCACACTTTGTCTTAATTACGGGAAAAACCCGCCCCTCTCCCCGGAGGCAATAGTGATCCGAGTCATATTATCAGAAGCCTTGGTAGGTCCCCCAACATTGAATGATGGGGGGTGGGGAAGGATATAAGAAAGGGGGAGACTTTTGCTTTCTATTAAACAGTGCTATGTCCCCAACTCTGATCTCAATTGCGAGAACAGGGATAGTTGTAATAAGTTGTGTCATGTGTGGCAACTATTATTTTCCTTGATTGCGGGTTTTGTTTGGCCTATTTACATTAAATACATTATTCCTCCAATAGGCATGTGGGGCCTTAACGTATAGTATATGTAGTCCCTTATCATGTTTGCTGTGTTCTATAAAGCCTCCCGAGATACTACCTGAGTGTACACCCTTAACATCCAGTTATCACAGGTGGCCCACCTGCGCATATTAGTAGGCCTATAGCCAGGTAATTTGAGACTCGTTTTTATAGTGAACCCCGTAATCCAGATACCACGGATGCCCTCAATAATCCAGACACTCTATAATAATCATGATAATGTACCGTAACACGTTCCGTTTATCCAGGTGCCCCATGTGCCCTTATATCCAGATTATCAAGTAAGGGAAGTGCGGAGAGGAGGAGGTGGCTTGAGGGTACACTATTAGAAAAAGGGTGCTTCAGAGGGGTTCTTGGCTGTCCCGTATAATGGTTTAAAGGTTCTTTGATTTTAAAGGCCCCTTTAGAGGTTCGAAAGACCAATGTTTGCCCATATTTTGCCTATTTTGAACCTTAAAATGGTTCTTTTTGGAACCTTTTAAGGTGATATAAAGGGTTCGATACGGGACAGCCAAGAACCCCTGAAGCCTGAAGCATCCTTTTTCTGAGTGTACGGACTGCCTGCTTTCACTTTGCTCCGTTACAATGTGCACGGTTTGCGCCACAAACGCGTACACTTTTTGTCTGCGTCATTACGTGTGCGCCGAACCGCGTGCGCCATGTTAAACGCGGTTGCGCAGCACAACATAGAAACGGTTGACATGGTACTGCCAGTTTCTTTATCGTCTGGCTCATTTACAAAAGCTATCTTACGTCTCAAAGATAAGGCACTGAAAGCATATTTCAAGATAAGGGAAAATTTATACAATTCATCATACAAATGTAGTCTGAAATTATTCAGTACACTTATTCAACCAATCTTAAATTATGGTTGTGAAGTATGGGCCCCGTATTTACTGAAAAGCCTTAATGATTCAAATTTCCTTACTGTATGTGATAAACTCTCAAGCGAAACCTTGCATATTAAGGTTTGTAAACTTATTTTAGGAGTAAACAAAAGAACAACCAATAATGCAGTAAGAGGCGAACTAGGTAGTTTCCCATTGCTCATTATAATGCTGAGTTTATCGGTAAAATATTGGTGGAATTTGAACAAAAAATGTATGAATGGATGCACATCTTTAGTAATCGATGCTTTAATCGATAACAGAAAGATGTCAGATTCCGGAGCATTTACTTGGTCTTCGGGCATTAAGAAGATTTTAACCATGATTCATAATATCGACATTTGGCACAAACCTAACACAATCACTTCTGGTAATTTTCGTAACCTAATTATAGGTAATCTTGAATCCATATACAGTGATCACTGGTCTAATGTTATTAACAACTTCCAGTCTAAACTTCGATGTTACTGCACGTTCAAAGATTCTTTTGATTTGGAAAATTACATTGTTCTTTTTAACCAGTCTCGTAGATCCCTATTTTGTAAATTAAGAGTTAGCGCTCACTCACTCATGATTGAAAAGGGGCGATATGTATACCCGATAATCCCCCCAAATGAAAGGATATGCATGTCATGCAATCTAAATGTCATCGAAGATGAATTTCACTTCATTATGAAATGCCCGCTCTATAATGATATGCGTACTAAAATGATATCTGAAATTGGTGAAATATATGATCTTGATAACTTAGATGACAATGACATTTTCTTGACTATAATGAGGGTTAACGAATTTGATTGCATTCGTCCAGTTATTAATTTTGTAAACTCTGCATTTGAGTTGCGTACATCTTCAGGAGTTTAAATTGTATATGATATATATGTATCTATATTTTATACTTATGTACATTTGTTTGTTATAATTTGTTTGTTTGTTTGTTTGTTTGTTTCCTTATCTTTGTGTACTTTGACCATACCTATATGTTTGGTGAATGTCAAATAATAAATACATTATCGTCAGCAAACGTCGCATTCATCTATGTTACTAATGTGAAAGTGTCACTTTAAGATCTGTGTAAGAGTTTTTGTTTACATTTAGAAAATGTCGTGAAATATTTTTATTTGTCGGACGTATAAATGCTTGTTACTATGCGATCTTTAAGAATAACAAACAGTCGCATATACAGAAATGTAGCTATATCCCTGAAGAAAATATTTTGGGTGAAGACCATATGTCATCACTCACTCCGAAAACCACAATTTGTGTCCGAGCAGTAGCTACCCGAGTAAAATAAATTCAACATTTTGGATTTTCACATGTGATCCTTTCTGCGCATGTCTGAAAACGGGAAAAAACGGGTATTGAACTATCTAATTAGCTCGTGTATTAGAGGCGCAATTACCACGCTTTTTCAGTTGAAGAGGGACGCGAGAGCAAAATTATTATTGAACTATCTAATCAGGCGAGGGACCGAAAATTAGTATATAGATGAGAGGCTCTCCAACACCATCTGTGCCTATGGACATGATCTTGGTCTTGCTGACATTTAGACGTAGGCCAAGCTGCTCACTCTCCACCTTGACTTTTTTCAGGAGTTCCGCCATCTCTTCCATATTTGTTGCAAACAGGGTGGTGTCATCGGCATAACGTAGATTGTGTATTTGGTATCCACCTACTGACAGCCCCCCTGGCCAATCATCCAATGCATGTCTCATTATAGACTCTGCATAAAGGTTGAAGAGTGCTGGTGAAAGTATGCACCCTTGACGGACTCCCTGACCTAGAGCAAACCAGTCACTGTTTCCTTTCTCAGTGCGCACACAGGCAGCTTGACCATCATACAGATTGCGAATTAGGTGGACGAGGTGGTAAGGAATTCCAATAAAAATATAAACTCCTCATAAAAAGTATCGAAACACCTTACACATTATCCAATATTTAACGGTCCGAAAGGGTATGAATTAATCAAAGCCAATGATCAGTGCATAATTTTGTTCTGCGTATTTTGACACCTCGATTGTTGAGATACGATGTTGCGGAGCGGAGTTATTGCCATTTCAATGTTCGTATAGTAGGTCCAGTTTCAAAAGTCACAATCATCCCTATAGACAATTTATGCACGTTTGCATTTATTGTTTTGAATGATCAGGTTTCATGCTTTACACACGTGTACAAAAATGCAACATACACTCAGAAAATGAAGATAATGTGTTCCTTTCACAACACAGATTTATTGTTTTCATTCAACTTCAACTTTGCCATGACTTTATCTTTGTCTTCAGTACTTTGTGTGTCCACTATCATTGTCCACAACAGCGTGTGTAAAGCATAAACCTGATCATCATGATAATTGATAACAGTAATGCAAACCTGCTTCTATAGGGACGATTGTCACTTTTGAAACTGCACATACGAACATTGAAATGACAATAACTCCGCTCCGCAACATCGTATCTCGACAATCGAGGTGCCAAAATACGCAGAACAAATATATGCACTGGATCATTGGCTTTGATTAATTTATACCCTTTCGGACCGTTATTTTATTGGATCATGTGTATAAGGTGTTTCGATATTTTTTGTGAGGGGTTTAGATCAATTTGGTGGTATGAAGTCAACAAATTGACCATATGACTGTGACCATGGTGATCATGGATGTATGCTAGGGCAGTTCATGCCAGAACCGCTCCACCACAAGTTAGGTCATTTGTGTATTGATTTCTCTTAATAAAATAAACAAACACGTCGCCCGTTGGTTTTTATTGACATAAATCCTTATAATCATCAATTTACAATGGAAATGGGAGGAGCATTTTTTTGTGGACGAATGTCGACTTTTTCGCCCCATTTTGTGAGAATCGATGACCTCGATTGTGGTGCGTGGTTTGTGACATGTTGCCTCATTAAAAAGCAATTTACGACGTGGGAATCTCTACATTAAATAGGATACGAAATTCATTAGACATGAGACGATAAAAATGTCAAGTCAGAGGGTCAGTCGATTTTATCATGGAAACGCAAAAACACACACACCAATTTTACAGATTGAGTCAAAATAACAATTATAATCAATATCAAATAAATTATGGAACAATCTTTTTGTTATCCTTAAATCTTTATATACATTTATCATAATCACTTCTTAAATCTCGATATATCTATGACTGTTCCATTACGAAAAGCCTAAGATAAACAATATGATTCCCCGCATTATATCCAGAGTTTGACGTAATTAACTTTTCCGTTTTATATGATATGCACATTGCCCCAAATAATTACCGGTTTTATTACATTTTGGCACGTTGAACTGTAAAAAACTTGTATTTTTGTATTTTATGGCAATTTGTATGATTCAAGATGAAGTGAACAATGACGATTGAATATAGCCATGGTCAAATCATGTTCTTTCAAAAACGGCGCAAATATGCTACAATGTACTTTTAAACGGTCGGTCAAGGACCCACATTCATCAAGTTTCAGTTGACTAAACTAAACATTGGATTGACAAATTAGTGGTAATACAATGTTCAACAAAGGATGTATTCTCATGTGTTCAAACAATTTTGTGACAGCTTGCATACATTCGTCTTTTGTTAAAGTTACCTTCAGCAATTTTCAGCAACACATTCATCGACACGGCATAATGGTAATTCTAATTTGGTAGGCCTACCATTACAATTCAGACGGTAATAGATATTATATCAATTAGCTTTTATAATATGAAATTATATAGTGTGTAATATAACATCCCAATGTTAAACTATACTTTAATCATACATTTAGGTTGATAATATCCCTTTTTTATGCAATTTGGCAATTTTGCAGCCATTTTGGGACCAATTTGGGGGCCATTTTGGCAACCATTTTGGATTTGTTACTATGTTAACAAAGTAATAAAATACTGAATATGAGAAACTAGTGGTCTAACATATACATTCCATCGTTAAAATTATATTTTCACCAAACATTTCGTTTGGCGGCCACTTTGGATTAATGTATGTTAACAAAGGAAAAAAATACTGGATATGAGTTTCTAGTGGTCTAACACATACATCCCATTGTCAAAACTATACTCTGATCATACATGTTGTTTCATATAATATGCCAATTTATGGAATTTTACCATTTTAGGCGGCCATTTTGGCGGCCATCTTGGGCTTAGGTGTGTTAACAAAGCAAAAGTTCTGGATATGAGTGTCTAGTGGTCTAATACATACATCCCACTATTAAAACTATACTTTCCCCATACATTTTGATTGCAATATGCCATGACATAAAACGAGCTGCGCGCTGCGTCAATTCATCTTGCTAAGAATTTGAAAAAATAATGATAAAAGATAACATTGTAAAAAGAGATCGCAGAGGCCCAACTACAACGACTATAATATATTTTCATAAGAAGGGCTCATATTATCTGACCTTCCTCCGCATATTAGCAAAAAAGTCAAAGTGGCCGTCCAAATGAGCAATGGTTTCTCAAAAAATATCATTATTTTGACAAAAAATGAGTAAAAATGCTAAGATTAAGATTTTGTTTACAGAAAACCATAAAACTTCCAGGCCTTTGGTTAATGTCACATTATGAAGTAATGTGTTATAAATATTGTCATCAAGAATTAAGTTTTAATCTGTAGGTATGCTCTATTCCAACCCATTTGATGCCAGATTGACTGTTTTGAAAATAGACGGGGTTTTTTTTTTTTTGGGGGGGGGGGTAAATGAGACATTTACCCCTCCCCATATAATTATATCTAGAAACACTGTGAATTTTTTATACATATTATGAAGAATACACTGCAAACTGAGTGTTTTGAAATTAAACATCTAAACATGTTTACTTTCTGAGCGCTTGTGTCCAATTGCTAAGCACTTGATAGGTGCTTAGCAATTAAACATACTCGACTTAACAAAACATGTTTAATTCTTTAGCATTACATATTTAAAGTCTAAACGTTTGCTAGTCGAAACACTTGCTAAACACATTAGGCCATATACGTTTAGTAATTAAACACACGTTATATGAAGTAAATACTTCCTAAACATGTTTAGGTTATCAGGCATTTAGCATTTAAACATCTGTTGAACACGTGGCGAACAATATTGAATGTTATTGGTTGAACGTATTGGGTCATGTTAGCGACTGTCGCCATTTTGGATTTCACTAAGTGGGCATCGTATTTAGTAAATTGGGATGGAAAATCAGATTTTCCATCTCAAAGTGAACCAAATAGAACTGTGATGTCACGTGGGAGGCCGTCAAATATGTTATGGTCACAAATGTTGTTCAGTGAGTTGGTGAGACGTTACGAGGTAAGGTGGTGAGAGCCTATACATGTAGTATAAATTGTTATGCTCATCGTGTGTGTGTAATAGTTTAAGCTTACTTAACTTCAATACAGCATATGCCGTGATCTACATTTATGATGAGCGAATAGTTTGATGAATTTAAGTATAGGATCTAACCATCTTACCAACAATATCACATCAACTTCTTATAACTTTTGACCACAACCTAACATGTTGACGGCCATAGCAACCACTGACAAAGCCTGATTGCATGCACTGCCACGGAACATGTTTAGAATCTAAACATTTGATCATCTTAAAATGTTTGCTTTCTAAACATTGAAGTGATGGACATGTTTCAGTGCTAAACATTTATGATGACACTAAACATGTTTAGCATTTAAACATATTTAGAAAGTGTAGTCAAACTAGTGTTTAGCATTAGTGTTTAGGTTGTAAACATGTTTAGATGATAATCATCTAAACATGTTTAGTAATTAAACATGTTTAGAAAGTGTCTTCAAGATAGTGTTTAGCTTTGTGTTTAGGATCTAAACACCCAATTTACAGTGTAGCTTATACTAAGGGATGTAGAGAATCAGTATGGTCGAAATTTGCCGACCCCTTCTTCCCATATTTCAAGAAACTGCATGGTTTTCTCGTGCGAACCCTCTAGAAAGCATTTACTGTAAAAAATGCCAAAGGTAGTGTACAAACAATTTACTGTGGGAAATGCAAAAGGTAGTGTACAAAACATTTAATGTAGAAAATACAACAGGTAATGTACAAACAATTTACTGCAGAAATACAAAAGGTTGTGTACAAGCCATTTACTGTAGTAAATACAAAAGGTAGTATACAAAACATTTACTGTAGAAAATACAAAAGGTATAGTGTACAAAACATTTAAGTTAGCGTGCTAAGACAAGTGACATAGGATTTACGAACTGAGAGCACATTCTGAAGCAAAGGGGCTGAGCATAGATACAGAGTTACTTGTTTCCAGTGATATCGCATCAGATTGTTCTAAATTCAACGTTATTAGACAGAAAGGACATATGTTCCGATCACTTTTTGGAGGCTATTATTTTTTTTCCACATCAATATATTGATATCAGAAGAATCTCCATATTTTTCTTACTATGTCTGTAAAATCTTAGGGGTCCAGAAATGTTCCATTGAGAAATGATAGGCTAAAATGTGGTGAATTACTGCCACAATGGTGGTTAACCACCCGCCAGTGTGTGTACTACTCAATGAGCAAATTTCTTGTGACCTTGTGCTTCTAAAATAAGAACTTTTGGAGTTATTCAACTCAAACTTTGGAACGTGACAATGAGAAGGATGTAAAATAGAAAACATTAAGTTGAAAATCGGGCTAGCAATCAGAACATCTATACCTTCATGACCTTAAACATATCAGCTTCTAATTGTTTTGCAACACAATGTGAAAATACATTCTTAAACAGCTAAGAAAGTTTAAGCAATCTCATTGGTTCTCAGAGAAATCGGCGACATCTAGATGAGACAACTTAACACGGGGAGGTGGGGCTTACGTTTTAACAGTGCGCCCGACCTTCACAATGCGTGGTTTGTTCCATAACGCGCACTTCTGCAGTGCGTCTTTAGCGCTTTTCCTGCGTTTATGCCGCGCCGGCGTCACGACGCTTACGCATGGTTTAATCATCGCATGTGATTGGATGGAATGTTTGTGGGTTATTCGATCCTAGCAGGGGTAAAAGTTGTCAAATGTGGACAATAAAATGTACTTATTTCTTTGATAAATGTCTAAAGTATGATTGTTTAAGAATGAGAATGTGCGGCGTCGTTGTTCTACTTAAAATAATACTATCGCCCGCATTTATGTCAGACAATATAACACGGGTACGGTCTAAAAACAATACCTTTATTCTCCAAATGATATATCAACTATAAGCGATTAAAACATTTTTTGAGGATTTTTAATCAGGTGCATAACTCAAAATGTTTATTTCTAAAATGTATTTTTGGTTCGTTGATTATAAATGTAGAATTTAACACCGTTGTTGAAGTCAATTACTGATTGTTTATGTAGACCTGTATTTTGATAGGAATACAGATATAAATGCTAAGGTATTTTAACTGAGCTCTATTCAAAAAATCTTTAAGATAGAGAACATTTTTATTCGAAATGCCATAGGAAAAATCGTTTCTTTCCATGTGTTTTTTATTAATACCTATAGGCCTACATGTAGAATAAAGAATCTTTCGCAAATCAATTTTAGAGTTAGAAAACAACGCTCCTGAAATGACAAAAATCATATATTTCTAAATATTAGAAGACGGGTTTTCCCCTGAAATATTTGTGTTTATTTTGCATAATTTTAGAATACCTTCCGCACACATACATTATATAAAACTTGATTCCGTAGAATGCGAAGGGTACAATGGGAAGGGTATTACATAATTATTCCCCAACTAGATATTGTATTCAACTTCTGTGTGACACCCTGTATGCATGAAACGAGGTCCGCATGATAGAGCCTTTATCGAATCGCGTGCTCTCGAAGTGTTTTATTTTGGCCTTGGGTAACTAATTAAACCAGTTGAAGTTCGGATTGTGTCACGGGTTTAAATGACTTTTATAAGTGTCAGAAAAAACAAATTCCAAACAATGATGATAAAGTGCACCAACAAAAAAGTTCCGCACTTGTTCGAGAGTTCAATTTTTGAACCTGATCAAATGATAACTCAAACAGAACTTTGGAGAAAAAAACTTTTGTAACTACTATTTGGTACCCCTTTTATATTAAAAATGGTAACCTTTGTCTTAGATTATTTTAAACGGTTATTAAAAATTGACAGGATTTCAAATGACAAATTGCAAGATAACCCACGCAAGCTCTACGCATGCGTGCTGAGATTTGAATCTTATTACAATGAACCGATCAGTATCATTGTTGTAACGTTAATGGAAGCCCTATGTTTGGTAAATTACAAACGGAGCTTTGACCGGAAATGCCGTAACATGTTTGTCAACTTATCATCCAAAAACCCGTTTTGCCTCGCAAAAGTGAATTTTCTTCCATTTTTCATATTGAATATTTTCCAAAGATATTCGCAGAAAAGGTTTTAATGTAAATTATCATTAGGAGGTATGGGATTGATTATGGATTTGATGCAGTTAACAACCCAACAATGTATGTCGGACATCCGTGGTATAGGTCAATGCTCTAATTGCGCTATATGGGGCACATACGCCCTATGATGATGGGACAGGTTTGCCAATATGGATTTATATAGTTATAATTTTAATATAATGTAAAAGCTGAATGCAAACTGCTTATCCACAAAAATAGCCTGTGTGAGTAAATGTAATAAATATAAGAGGACCTGACGTTTCGATTCTAGCAGAATCTTTATCGAAGGTGAAATGACCATAGTTATAATTTTGAATAATTTCAAAATTGTAATTGTCCTCTTGCAGAATAATTGCAATTATAAAAATAGTTATCAGGAATGGAGTAACACTAATATTAGAGGAGAATATTTCAAAATGTGGTATTTCGTATTACTTTGAAATTCTGAACGAGTATGTTCTGCAAAAGTGCCGAACCCTATATTTTGGATCCCTACATTTTATTTTGGAATAAAATAACGAAGAATAACGAATCTATATGTATTGTATATTATGGTAGAGCCTACTTTGTGTAGCCTAATTCTGAGCCTAGGGCGAACTTGCCCCGGCCTATGACCGAACATACCCCGGCGTCGGGCAACTTCGCCCTTTTGAGACACTGTCTTTATCATTTACGTATGTAGCTAATAGATATCAATCTTTCATAAGATATCAATAGGTCCATTCAATCTTTAAAACTGGCGTCTCTAGACCTATTCAAATGAAATTGGGGGCGAACACTCCCCACTCTTCCCTACGTAGCCCCATCAAAACTTGGACGAAGACCAATACATTATTGTTTCCATGGGTGCTTGTACGTAAGGTGTTGTAAAATACGTCTTACATGGATAATTAGTCAATGATACGTGAGTCATACGATCTGGTTTTGCAGCATGGCCTTAGTTATTAGCATATACATGTATATGAGAGTGACTTTCTCCAGGAGATGGAGAGGTATATAAGCAGTTGTGAGTCCAAACGGTTAGCACACAAATATGGAGAAGTTACAACAGTATGACGCAGTGAGAAACAAAACTTTCGACTTAAATCACGATTTGCACTTTGACGCAGACTTGAAATGGGATCAAACTGGCTACGTTTTTCTGGTTCTGGTGTATATTCTCATTATCTCGTTCTCTATCGTTGGAAATTCTACCATAGTGTGTCTCTTTGCTCTTGACCGTTCATTACGGACACCAACTAATCTGTTCGTGCTGTCCATCGTTACAAGTGACTGGCTTTTGACAGTGGTGGCAACCCCGTTATCAATGGTGTCAGCATTCGCGCAACAATGGGTATTCAGTATTTCGGCGTGCCGTATGTAAGTACCATAATAGCACATGCACAGCCAGACCAGAGTTCCACACATTTCACTAATAGTACAGCTTCAGAGTGCTTTTAATTTGACATCTTAAATAACCTGATTAATTACAGTACTAACTGGGTGTGTGTATGCCGTACAGAAAATGAGACGTCAATACTGCGTTAAACAACTCGCTTGTGAAAATGGTGCGTTACCACCTTCCATCCAAAACTAAAAATATCAAGACACATGGAAATGAAATGCCAAGAGTTTTAGTTTAAATGTGCACCAAGAGATTGCCGAGAAAATTGAATTGTTTCAATAGATAGTGCACGTAGTAACCATGAATGGTAATAATTTACAGGTAAAGAGTTGAACGATAGCGCTAGATAGATATTCGGATAAATCGATTTATGTGGTGGGTGATGCTGATAATTTCGATGTGATCTACATCGAAATTGGCAACTCGTAAAACATTATACGATAGACGGCGAAATTCCTATTGCTAATTGTTTATTTGATGTTTTAATAGAGCTTGCTGAGCTCCACAATAATCTGAAATTTGAGATTGATCGGAGGTACGGTTTTCTAGATATGACAATTTTATTGTCAAAAATGAAGCAAAATTGAGGCTTTCATTTTGTTGTTTCTTATTGTTTTTTGAGCCCCCGAGCCTACCTAGCAAAATAATTAATCTATGCAAAAATGTTTAATTCATTTTTACAAGAAAAGTATAAATGCTACAAAGCTGACATTTTGGGAGCTTGTTAATTATAGTTTTTAAAAAGTTTCCTGTGCTGCGGGAGGCTGTAAGACATCTGCATAATTATTTATACTTAATTATCGAAGGAAGCTTTGTCATAACAAATGAGGTTGATATGCACTTAATTAATGTTTTCAAGTTCATGCACTTTACTCAATGTAATGCCACTTGGTGTATATGTTGGCTATACAACTCTCCTTAATTCCTGTGCTACGGGAATCTAATGGAGTTTTCAATTAATAATTATAGCAAAAACAAAAAACTAATTTTGTATACAAAATTTTGCCTAGGGAGTCAAAAATAAAACAAAAGAAAATAGACTGCCCTCTGTTGGCCGAAAAAATATAAAACAAAAGAAATAAAAATGACTTGAAATTTGTTTTAAATAATAAAATTGTTATATCTAGAACTCCGATCAATCTCAAATTTCAGATTATTGTGGAGCTCAGCAAGATCTATTAAAATATAAAATATAAAATTGGCTATAGGAATAGCCTTTTAAGGTAAACGGTTTCTTATTGTGGTTAGATGCTCAAGTATTACGTACATGTAGGTGCAAAAAACCTGATTTCCAGGAAAATCGAGGGCGCCTTCGTATACGTATTATCTTAATGCTCCTTTAGCAATACAGACTAATTTCTTAACAATCTTGAGAGCATACGTATGTGCTTAATGCCGTGACCTTTACGATTTTTGCAATAACCAGTGACGCTAATAATAATGCTAGGCACATTTTACATTGTACAAATCTTCCTTTCGGTGTAATAAGTAAACCAAGATCCTATCGAGACTGAAAGGTCTTTGCTGCTATCTAAAAACAACTAAAAGAAGTTTGATTTATTCTGTCTGTAAAGGTATCAAGGTATAACAAGCTCAAATATTTAAGAGCTATTATTTGTGCAGAAGTCCTGACACTTTCGTGTCCAGGCCTGGGGATTTACATGTGCTTAAGACAAGTTATCAAACTTTAAAATTGGAAGCATAGTACTCGAAATTGTGCAAATACAAAGAAAATGTATTTAATAATAATATAAATATACAAATAATATAATGAAATGAAGAAAAAACATATCACGGAAAAAATATAATATTGAAGGATTTCCAGTAAATAAGCCATGAATTTTCAATAATACAAGACGATTGGCCATTTTTAGGGGGACTGCTCGTTATTCCGAAGGGCCATTATTCCGAAATAACTGTAAGGGTCATTATTCAGAGGGGTCGTAATTCCGAAAATGCAAAGAGGGTCGTTATTCCGAAGGGTCATTATTCCGAAATAGCTATAAGGGTTGTTATTCCGAAGGGTCGTTATTCCGAAAATAAAATAAGGGTCGTAATTCCGAGAATAAAATAAAGGTCGTAATTCCGAAAATAAAATAAGGGTCGTTATTACGAAAATATAATAAGGGTCGTTATTCCGAATCCGAAGGGTCATAATTCCGAAAATATCAGAAGGGTCGTTTTTCCGAAAATGCAATAAGGGTCGTTATTCCGAAGGGTCATTATTCCGAAGGGTCGTAATTCCGAAAATACAATAAGGGTCGTAATTCCGAAAATACAATGAGGGTTGCGGTAATTCCGAAAATACAATAAGGGTCGTAATTCTGAAAATACAATAAGGGTCGTAATTCCGAAAATACAATAAGGGTCGTAATTCCGAAAATACAATAAGGGTCGTAATAATCATGGAAAGGGCATAACACCATAAATACTGAAGAGCAATTAAACCAATGAATCTGTCACAAGCCAGATATTTTCTTTGAGTATGACAATGCATACGTTTTACAAATAATCTACTTTTATTTTCAACGACACTCAAAGTATTAATTTTAAGGATTTGCAAAGAATAAAAGCAAGATGTACCAACTTGATGTGGGAAACAAGCAATATCAAGGGATAATAAAGCGAAAAGACTAAATATCAAATGTTGTAAGGCAAGAAATGCGAATTGCTATGCGCTAAACAAAAAATGATAAAAACAAATAAATTATGCACCGGGATATAATAAAATGTTGGCGGCCATTTGAAGAAAGACAAATCGCATGTCTCACATACAGGGTGACCCAGAAAATGTTGAACCCAAAAATCACAAAATTCAATATATTTGTTTACCATTAAAATAACAAAATATTGCATAACTCGTTCACCAGCTATGTGCACCATACATTTAACTTTCTGAAACATTTTAGATAATAAAAATAGGCCACACGAAACTTAAAATACATGTAATTTTGTAAGAAGTGTTGTTTTGTAGTGTAAGTGAAGTGCAAAAAAATGGTTTCATGCTACATGTACATGAGCATAACAAGTGCCTGTTTGAAACCATTTCTTTCCGATTTGTTTTTACTTTTAATTTTATTGGGATCTTTTGTTGTGACTGTAATGTATATCAGAAGTGAATTGTTTACAGATCAATACAAACAATTTAAAGCAATTAACACCCGTTCAAGTTGAACAGATACTTTAAGTCGATATGTTTTGGGCGGGCTATTTAAAAATAGCACAATTTAGTTTCATATCTAAACCAAGTTACAGTTTTTTCACTTTTACAAAAGGGCGAAAACACCCCCTGTCACACAATCAAGTGTATCTTTAGTTTGGTAAGGTCAATTTACATGATCTAAAGTTCTCCAGAAAGCTGAATAAATTGTTTACATAACTGTTGAAAATAAAATGCCATTTTCATTTATTTTTATTTTAATTACTTTTTTTAAGTTTGTGATTTTTGGGTTCAACATTTTCTGGGTCACCCTGTACATGTGTATTTACTTAGGTTTGAAATAAAAGTAATCGCATAAAGTATCATCCTTAGTGAGTAAATTAAATATGGTGCGTTGCAAGAGTTTAGGATATTGACAGTGGTTAATATGTTGGCCATCATTTGAAAAATGTATACACCCTACTTGATATTAACTACATGTACATGGAGTGGCTTTAGAAACGAATATCAAATTGCTTAGCGCATACTCCATCAACCCATCTCATTATTGTATTATAAGCTATAATGGGATGTGGAATTGCGAAAGATCCATGCTTTGTGGGACTGAAATCCAGTGACTGAAATTCGGTACGGCTGCATCCGTTGTTAACCCTGGCCAACGCGTATCCATGCACTATACTGTTCGGTTCCCGGTAGCACGTGTAATACTTCGAGAATAAAGGTATTGTTTTTAAACCGTACCCGTGTTATATTGTCGGACAAAATGCGTTTGGTAGTATTATTTTTTGCGTAGAACAATCTACTTAAAATAATATTTATATCGTCCGCATTTATGTCAGACAATATAACACGGGTAGTCACGGTCTAAAAACAATACCTTTATTCTCATTCTTAAACAATCATACTTTAGACATTTATTAAAGACATAAGTGCATTTTATTGTCCTTATTTGACAACTTTTACCCCTGCTAGGATCGAATAACCCACAAACATTCCATCCAATCCCATGCGATGGGTACACCATGCGTAAGCTTCGCGGCGCCGTCATAAGCGCAGGAAAGGCGCCAAAGACGCACTGCAGAGTGCGCGTTATGGAGCCAACCACGCATTGTGAATGTCGGACGCACTGTTAAAACGTAAGCCCCACCTTCCGTGTTAAATTGTCTCTAAATGTCGCCGATTTCTCTGAGAACCAATGGGATTGCTTAAACTCTCTTAGCTGTTTAAGTATTGCAATTAATATTCCACTGATGGTGACAAAAATAACAGTCACAGCCGGCCATACCGAATATTTACTATCGCTCCAACTAAGAGCTGTATTTAAACTGATAGGCAGCGACATAATGTATAATTTACAGGATAATATAAGACACCATAGGCCTAAAATGAGATAAAGATTGACCTTTAAGTTCATTATCATTTTAATCCATGTACAACATATAGACGGCAACGCAAAGTTGAAGTCCCCAAGCGATGTTAACCATAGAAGATACGTTCAATTTTCTTTGCGCATTAGATGTTATTCATGTATATGTATCCGGCCATGCGCAGCCAGTTACTTTTAAATTACAGGGGAGGATATTTTCCATTGATGCCGATGCCATATTAGTCGGGATATTAGTATAACGCTGTCATTAGATAAATTCTCAAAACTCTTCAAATTTGGTTGAATGAGGTATCAAACTGCGGAGGAGGAATTTGCTCATATAATGTATATCTCAGATTTTTGGTACCGATTATTTGAATTAGCCAACCTCAAAGCGCCTGGTCAGGGACTTTATGTGCTATCAACATGATCAATACCAGGGACAGTAATCTGTAAGCATAGTTAGCGTGACAACACTCTTTAAAGCACGATTTATCTACGGTCTAGGAAGTATATTCAGCAACAGAGGGGGAAATACAAACAAAATCGTGTTGTGGAAAATTGGAATGATAAATGAATTTGTTGTTGTTGCATTAATCATACTTATAATTAACGCTTTTATCACCGGCAAACATCACAAGTGCTGCGAGAAGACTCGCAAATCATTTTTCATCGTTTATGACTCAAATGCATCGAAAAAACACTGTTGCAAATGACGTCAAGTAATTGTTTACATATTATTGTCGAACCTCAGAGCAGGTCAAAGTGATATAAATATGAATCAATAAATGAACCTTTAATTACAGATGTTGCTTAATACCACAGATAGTATTAATACAGATAGTGTTAATACAAATTCAGTAATAATACTGCAATTAATATTGGACATAACAACATGTGATTAAACGGCACCATGCGAAAAGACTTGTGAAATGGCGTCACATGTCGCATATCAATTATTACTACGTAACTGTGGGCGGATGTTGAACTGTGTTTTGTTATGTATTATTCGAAGCTATAGATGACCGGTGTTTTCCTATGCCTTGATTGTCATAAGATTTGCGCCCTAATAGGATATAGACATGGAGGAACAAAGCCATTACTATGTTTGCTTGAATCAAACTGACACTCCGGACAACTTACTTGATACTGACGATTGTTTTTTGCAATATAGAGCTGGCTATATTGGACTTGTACTAGCTTTTACGCTAATCATCATCTTTGCTTTCCTTGGAAATTCCGCCATATTGTTGGTGTTTATATTTGAGCGTAAATTTCGATTGTCGATTAATTATTTTATCTTATCGATAGCAATAAGTGATGGGATTATGGCGGTGGCCGTGGCTCCGTTGTCAATGGCATCGGCAATTGAAAGACACTGGGCATTTAGTTTCCGGTCGTGTCAGATGTAAGTAATTGGTCTATAAGAATGTTGGGTCCTAATGACGGGTCCTTTCACTAAATCAAACGCTAGGTTGTGTCGGCTGCCCCTGGGCACAATTAGGTGTAGGGGTAATATGGGGGCAACTGGTCCAAAATGAAGTTTTTATAATGGTATGGGCATACTGCTTTCATTTGAACAATACGACTTTTGTTGCAACTTGACATATGTCCTGTCAAAACATTGCAACTTCAGAGTATTTTCACATGTGATATTCTCCAGATCTTTGAAGCCATCTCCTTGATTGACTGATTGAAAATTCACAGATAGTATGGGCGATTTATGCAGATGAGTTTAGATCATGTTTAATGCGGGGTTTAATGTACTTTATATGGTTGATAGATACAACAGTTATGCAGTACAGTCATCTTCTAAGTGCATATTGCATTTGATCGGTGCTATTTTTGGTGTGCTTATCTAGGACTTTCCAAAATACGATGAAAACCATTGGTTGTGGTTGTAACGATCGGAAAAGGACGCATGTTGCTAACTTGGGACATTGGTGGTTTGGAATTACGGTCAATATTATCATTTAAAGAATGCTACAAATTAAATCATTATCACGGGTATTAATTTGGTAGAGTTATTAGTTTATGAATTTGCAAATAACAAAGTATACCATTTCTTACTTTAACTAAAGACCCTCGTCTACCTGTATAGGACGCGAACGCCGTTATTGTGAATTCAAAGATGCTCGCTGGCTACAGAAAACTGTGTAATGGCTAAAAACAAAAAGCAGTTTTGCCTTTTTTCTATATAAAAAGTTTTGGGAGTTATTGATTATTATGACCAATAGTGGTATGTTTTGAAACATTTTTGTGTAAAATTTATTATGTCACAGGCGTGCTTGAATATGTTTTCATCTTGACAAAGTGCTGAGTCATTGGTTGGGGCAAGTGGTCCAAAGGGGTATGGGGCAACTGTTCACTGATTTAGGTGTATTCTAATCGTTGGAACATATGGGACTAGTTGCCCCAATGATGGGGCAACTGGTCCACGTCAAGTAACATTTTCAGTTAGGTAATCGACTTTTTCTTTAAATACTTTTTAACATTGATTATATGTAAACAGTTATATGGGTGATATTTCCATAGCAATACGATAAATATTTACACTCGCTTTAATCCTTTATATCATGAAATATGCTTAACTGGACCAGTTGCCCCATCCTCCCTACTTACCTTTCAAAAAATGCTGTAAGGCTATTTTATCCAGTCTCAGCAAACAACTAACGTAATGAAAACTTTTGTAAAACACTTTGAACAACTCTGAAATACAGTTAGATATCAGCAGCTTTAAGTATAATTGCCTTTTAGATACATTTTGTGACTAAAGACTAAAGACTATAATTTAAAATAAACAATAAAATTAAAAGATTTCTTTTCACTGTAACAACAATTCCAAAATGTCTTGTGCTAATAATGTCTTTCTATATTTAAAACTCATAAATGATTAAACGTGTAGGTTCTGATCACCTTTTTTTGGGCTTTGATTTTTTTCACATCAAGATATTTTTCTTTCAGAAGAATCCCCATATTGTTCTCATTATGTCTGTAAAATCTTAGGTGCCGGTGCCAGAAATGTTCCGTTTAGAAATTATAGGCCAAAATGTGGTGAATTACTGGCAAAGGTAGTTAACCACCCGCCAGTTTGTGTACTACTCAATGGCCAAATTTCTTGTGACCTTGTGCTTCTAAAATAAAAACAATAATTGGAGTTATGCAACTCAAACTTTGGAATGTTACAATTTTAAGGATGACCTTTCATGTAAAATGGAGAACATCAAGTAGAAAATCGGGCCAGCAATCGGAACATCTACCTTTAAATGATTGATTTATAATAATCAATAGCCTCGATGTTCATACCGGATATTCGCAGTATATAGCTATGCATATTTGTCTCCTCTTTTCATGACTTGACAGCTCCAAAACCAGTGGCGGTACAGGGTTGGAATTCCCAGTCACTTAGTCCCATGCAGTAAAGTGTTAATCACCGATCCTTTGTCACTCCTTTGAACAATATAGAAAAAACTAGATCTTGCTCTGGTCAAAGACCAAACCACCTTGATTTATGTCTTGTTCCTGACATTTGACCCAAATGTCATCATGATTGACTTTTCTTCTTGTTTTATCAAAAGAGATAAAATGCATCAAAGAGCAAAAAGTCCGATCAAAATTGGAGCATTTCTTAAATTTTACCTGTGTATAGGTCAATGGCCCCTTGTGACCCCATATAAAATGTCACTTTGAATCGCTGAACACCCTATATGTGTATGGATACAAGGAATCTATTGACCAATTATGACGGTCACCAGTTATTTCCTCTGAGACAAGAATATTTTTGTGTGAATGGATTGAAGATTTATATTTTGACCCCTAGTGACCCATTCTTGAACTTTGACCTGGCTATGATGGTTCACTTTTTTCTTGTCATATAAATTCAAATAAGATAAGGCCGGTCCAAATCAGAGCATGGCTTCAATTTTACCCCTGTATAGGTCAGTGACCCCATATGAATTGTGACTTTTAATCGCTGAGCACCCTATATGTGCATGTACCCAAGGAATCTGTTGACCAATTATGAACGTCATCAGTCATTGCCTCTGAGACAAGAAGCATTTTAAATGAACGACTTGAAAATTTACATTTTAACCCCAAATCATTTTTCATTTTAAAAACCGAACTATTATGCGTACGGTCATAAGGAATATGTTGACCGATTCTTACGATCCTAGGTCATTTCACTAAATTGCAAGGGCGTTTTAAGTGAAAATCACGTTTTGACCCCTAGTGACCCATGTGTGACCTTTGACCCAAGGTCATGTTTAACTTTTTTTCTTTTCTTATCAAAAGACATATACGATGCAATAAGTTTGATGAAAGTCGTTCAATTTTACCCCTGTATAGGTCAATAACCCCTAGTGACCCCATATGACATGTCTCTTTTAATAGCTGAACACACTATGTGAATGGACCCAAGGAATCTTTTGACCAATTGTGACGGCCATCAGTGATTTCCTCTGAGGCGAGAAGCATTTTAAATGAACGGTTTGAAAATGTACATCTTGACCCCTAGTGACCCCTTCTTGACCTTTGAACTGGTTATGATAATTGACTTTTGTTCTTGTGATATCGAATCAAACCAGATTGGTTTAAATCGGAGCATTTCTTCAATTTTTCACCTGTATAGGTCGATGACCCCTAGTGACCTAACATGACGTGTCACTTTTAATCGCTGAACAACCTATATGTGCATGAACGAAAGGAATCTTTTGATCAATTCAGATGGTTATCAGTAATTTTCTCTGAGACAAGATTGAAGATTCACATTTTGACCCCTAATGACCCCTTCTTGCCCTTTGACCTGATCATGATGATTGACCTTTTTTCTTGTCTCATCAAACCACATACTATGAGACAAGTGCGGTCCAAATTAGAGCATGTATTTATTTTTACCCCTGTATAAGTCAATGACCCCTAGTGACCCCATATGACATGTCACATTAAATCGCTGAAGACCCTATATATATATATTGACTTAAGGAATCTTTTGACCAATTCTGACGGTCATCAGTCATTTCCTGTGAGACAAGATGCATTTTGACCCCTAGTGACCCCAAATATTTGTCAATTTTAAAAACCCCGAGTATTATTCATGGGTACGGTCATGATGAATATGATGACCGATTCCGACGGTCCTGGATCATTTCGTTATTAAGGAGCATTTAAAGTTAAAATCACGTTTTGACCCCTAGTGACCACCGTGTGACCTTTGACCGCAAACTGTGAAGACTTATTCTCTATATGAAGGTTAGATGGGGGTTCTACTGACCAAGTCTGGTGATTGTAGCATGTAAGATGTAGGAGGAGACGCATTTTGTAGATAAGTCTGCAAGAAAGAAGACGAAGAGGAAAAAAACACTACAGATAGAATACCTTGATTTTGCCAAAATCAAGGTAAGGATCATGCTTTCCCCGCTCTTTCCTCGAGCTTTCCTCTACTTGTGTTTGGGCAAGAGCTCTTTTAACAGGTTGGATACGCACGACATCATCTGACTTGAGTTTGGGCAGGTCTCTAGCAGTGGTGTTATATTGTGCTTGCTTCGTCTGTTTTTTTTCTCGTTTGGTGGTGTTGATCAGCAACCTTCTTGTTGAGTTTGGGTTTCAGGAGCTTGTCTTTGGTTGGTAATGTTGTCTTCTGTTGCATAGTCTTTGTACTGGGCTAGTGTTCATATCAGTAGCGTAACTAGGGTCTTCAAATTATTATTATTATTATTATTATTATTATTATTTTGGGGGGCACGAGAGGAACAAGGGGGGCATGCCTGTAACCCGGGGGGGGGGGGGGGGGCATAACCAACTGTTTGTTGTTGTATATATACATAAGTTTGTCATTTCATTTGGGGGCATCGGGGGGGGGGGGGGGGGGGCTTCCCCCTCTAGTTACGCCCCTGGTCCATATATTTGATATGAGTGTTGCTAGGTAAGCATCTGACTTCGATGCCTGAGCTTCACGCATCAGGTTTTTGGCTATCTTAACTGTTGATTCGGCAATTCCATTTCTCTGCGGGTACAATGGTGATGATGTTGTGTGTTTAAACATCTACAAACTAAACAATGCTATTAAAAAGGATTCAAATTCAGTAATGACATACTGCTTTGCGTTGTCGGAAACTACTTCATCAGGTATACCAATACCATATATATTGAGATGAGATTTCAGCTTTCTGACAACTGTTGATGTTGTGTCTTCCAGGTAGTCTATAGGCCATTACATGTAAACAAATCTGTTTCTATTTGTGCCAATAGACGATGATCTGGGATGTCTTGTAAGTGTACTTGGGTCTCTTTCTGCTGTTTGGTTTCATTATGTACGGCATACTTCACACGTCTCTATGAACACGTTTACTTCTACATTCGCCACGGTTATTGGTGCTCAAATTTGCGCAAGTGCATTGTATAACTATGACTTAATTGATACCGTCGTGCTTTAAATCACTGCGAATTAAAAAAAAATTGCATGTTGAGAAATGGCAGTATTTATTCGTGTTTATGATAAATATGATGTTTTATTCAATATAATCACGCGGTTTAGGCTCGATAATTATTTTCTAACATATAAATGGGCAATGTTGTGCTTGCTGGACACCTCGTTTAATTCAAAATTGCAACCGAAAGATTTTAAAAAACCCTTTTATTTCAGAAAGATCAATATTTTGCAATTTTTCCTTGTTTTATTCAAACATGCTTAACTATCTGATAGCAAGGACCAATGTCAGTATGATTGGACGAACAATGCTCTTTAGATACGTAATTAGTTTGATATGTCAATTTTTTTAGGGGTGGGGGATCAATTCCGGATAACATCGTTTTTATTCTCACTGTATGTTCGTTAATTCAATACTGGGCAATTTATTGGCCATGAAGGGTGTCGCATTATTAGAATCATCCGTTGGCTCTTTTGAGTCCAATTCATATATTATAAAAAATCTCGTGTATTTTCAGGTACGCATTTGCCACGCTGAGTCTTGGACTTGTATCACTACTGTCTCATGCAGCCATAGCACTCGACAGATATTTTGTTATAACAAGAACGATTTCAGGTGAGTGAATAAAGTTATATATATAATAGAATAATATAATTCGCTGGCGTAATGCCAAGCTCAATGTGAACAGTGTTTCGCCGGTAAGCACTGTTTTTCGGGGCTCGATCGTCCTTAAAACACCCGATACCTTTATCGTACCCCTTCAACAGCGATGTTGAGTTTACCCTTGTTTCCCCATTCATTACGTTCCATTTGCCTGTAGAGTTTGAGCCAAAGTTTGACAGGTTGAACTGGTCATGACGCTAGTATTTACGTGTGAACATGGTTTGAATGGTGTGAACCCACTGGACTTACTGTTTAGACGTCCCAAAAGTCAAACACTCCAGCGATGAGCCTTGCCACATGTGTCGACCTTTAGCCTAATTTGGGCTAATTTTTAATCTAAAATCTGCTCTATATCGTAACTTCTCTCGAAATTTGAACTTTTGATTTGATTAAATCTGTAATAGCACAAGTTTTTAAAGCAAATTGTAGTTCGAACATATAATTTCTTAACACAAGAAGTTAAAGAACTTTGACAAGTCTCGGGTTGGGCTCTAAAGTTCCACCCAAGAATTACATCCATCCAACACCGTTGACCGCACGCTGGGTACCTTGAGTGTGGCAGCGGTAGAATTGGTAGCAATCGCTGCAGTCGTGATTTTGGGCTGCTTGACCAAGAGGCGCTAGAGTATTGCTACATAAGGTAATTTAAAGTTCACATTGGGCTCACTTTTAAAACTAAAATCTGTTGTAGCCTTTTTCACTAAAATCTGTTGTAAATGTATCACTTTGGGTGCAAAAAGGTAATGACTTACTCATTTACGCTCAATCTCGTCTGTTGTAAGGGCAGAACAATGGTTATGCAGGCTGTCGATAGTACGCTAACTCGCCAACATGTTAATGATATCATCAGGGCCGAATTTACCTGTTTTGGGGACCTGGGCCAGGCCAAAATGCGGAGGCCCCCAACTCGAGGAACCATGTTCTCTCAAGTAGCTAAAGAGCGAGAACAAAAGGGGAAACCAGTGGTGTTTTGCCATTTTTTCATTTAATTGGCTATATTGAGGTACAGTTTGGCTTAGAACAAGCTTCTGAAATTATTACTGATTCTGGGGCAAAATTCGCGTAGCGCGAGAAATGTTACTGCGCTTTCCTAATTTGACCAGTGTTTATTGTTGGTAATTTATTTGTATCTTATTTTGTTTTTTAGGGCCCCCTAAATCTGGGGGGGGGGGGGGCTGGCCCGGGGCCATCTGTCCCAATGGTAAATCCAACCCTGGATATCCTCTGCGCAACCAAATTATGTTCGCCCTTTTTAGATGACTTTGAGCAAGCAGGAAAGCTGTCGAGTTCAATGTGGCGCATGTTAGGCGCATTCGAGTTGAACAATAATAAACGTACATTTCATGCAATCCTTTAACGGTAAACCCATTTTAATCGCTGATTGTTGAATAAATACCACTATCACTCAATGGCATGCTTCAACGACTTTTCTGGGGACGATATTTATCGTATTTGAAGCATTCCATTTTATAATACTTTTCCGAATTCAAATCTATCAGCTCCTTGAAAATGTGCGAAACTTAACGTTGAAATTGCCATCTTATTCTATTTCCAGCGGTTAAGCTCAACAATAAAGTAGCTATCTTACTCGTCTCCGCCACGTGGGTGTGGGCGTTTCTCTGGGCCATTTTCCCGCTCGTCGGATGGTCCGACTACAGCTACGAAGGCTTGCAGACATGGTGTAGCGTGACCTGGTCATCTAGCGACGGCAATAGCTTGACCATATCTTACGTGTTGTGTCTCTTCTTTTTCACCTATATCATAAGTCTGTCTTGTATCATTTTCTCTTATGCGTCGATCTATCATTGTGTACGACAGTCCTCGTTACGATTACGGTCGCACTCAATGAGCGAGGTTGATCGAACGGATCGCAAGGAACTAAAACGGTAAGAGAATTATAAATAAGTATCACAAAGTTACTAGAGAGTGATAAGGCCACGAAAAGAAGCCTGTTCTACGGGCCCAACAGACCGATTTTTCTTCGAATCATCCCCCCCCCCCAAAAAAAAAAAAATTCACACATTATTTTGAAATTTTGGTTTAAATAAATAAAAAAAATGCCCGACCAACCGACCCTACTTTAGAGGTCCGTTTAAGGGGGCTGTGGACTCTCAGGTACAGCCTCCGTAAAACTGCCGTAACTTCTTACGGTGGCGTTTTGGCGATCGCCACATGGGCCGCTTGGTTTTGGGCCTCTCAGGGCCGGTTACTAAAGTTTTGGGCCTCTCAGGGCCGGTTACTAAAGTTTTGGGCCTCTCAGGGCCGGTTACTAAAGTTTTGGGCCTCTCAGGGCCGGTTACTAAAGTTTTGGGCCTCTCAGGGCCGGTTACTCAAATTTTGTGACCGTGCGAAATTTTTTTGACCGTGCGAATTTTTTTGACCCTACCCCCCCCCCCCCCCCCCCCACTTACGTGAAATTCACGAGGTGATTGACTGGGAATTTTTTTTTGACCGTGCGAAATTTTTTGACCCTACCCCCCCCCCCCCCCCCCCCCCCCCCCACACTTACTTACGTGAAATTCACGAGGTGGCTGACTGGGAAAAAATTGGGGCAACCTTTTACGAAAATTTACTACCGGGACATGGTCAAAAAGGGCCGCTTTAATAATTTTGCAACGGCCGCTTTCAGGTCCCAGTCCGCCCCTGTTCATTTAATCTTTATAATAAACGTATACAGTTTTTTTTGCACGAAAGGGTTCAATTAATCCAACCATGATAATGAAATTGACCATTTTGGAAAAAATTATAAAAAACACGTTTTTTGACCCATTTTAGGTTTGGACAAGATAACTCAAAATATATTTTGTTACATTTTGTCAGACTAGTTTTATGTTAATCATGATAACATTCCCCAGGAACTTTTTTTGGCACGTTTTTGGTCTCTAACTCAAACGCTCACTGGGGAATGTTATCAGGATTAACATAAAACTAGTATGACAAAATTTAACAAAATATATTTTGAGTTATCTTGTCCAAACCTAAAATGGGTCAAAAAACGTGTTTTTTATAATTTTTTCCAAAATGGTCAATTTCATTATCATGGTTGGATTAATTGAACCCTTTCATGCAAAAAACTGCTACGTTTATAAGATTAAATGAATATTGAAGAAGTTACGGCAGTTTTACGGAGGCTGTACCTGAGAGTCCACAGCCCCCTTAATCTCAGAACAGGGTTGTTTCGTGGCATAAATATAAAAGATTCAGTATGTCACGATAGAGCACGTATAAATTGGATTAGCAGCCCATCTTTTTCGGGAATACTAAACTGTGTTTAAGATTTTCAGAGACAAGACACATGTTACATGATATGTACTACTAAGTTGAATATTTGATAGTTAAATTCATGCTATGAACTGGACGTCATGGATGTAGAATAGGCCGGTGCGCTTCCCTTTTCCGTTCCGCCTGGCTACATCAGGATAATAAAGTTTTACGCTGTGCATGCAAGGAAAACAAACTTGTTGACAGAAATTTGAAACGTGCCTGTTGCCCCCTGGCTGTATCTCCCGCGCAAATCATATCGTGACTCGGTTTTCCCGCGATTGTTTTGTCTAGTGTGATTTGCTGCCCGTTGTTGTTCATTCTGTCATTTGACTGCATCCGTATCGGATCGTGCTCGGAAGTTAAATATCACCTGTCATATTGGTAATTGCTGAAAATTTTAGAGATTGATTGTGTGTGCGATCATGGTCAAGACTATGGCCATGACGAATAAATTGCTTGAGCGGTTGCAGTCGCATGCTACCAATACCAACCTGTCGATCGTTTCGTGTCAAATTTTCTGTTGACAACCTCTATAGCGCTATAAAGCTCTCTGTTACTTTGCAAGTAGTGTGCACCGGGTCGGAAAACGAGACTAGTATTAGCACATGATTAGTAAACGCTTTATTTACTGTTATTGAATAATGCAGTCGACATGATACACACCGTAAATAGCAGGCCCAATGTAAAATAACTAGAAAGTCTAGGAATCGCCAAAATACTCGTGTATCGATTGAAAATCCATGGTTTTGACCGCTAATCCAGGTGTTGGACAGACAATCCAATGTTTCAAAGCCCTATAATATGTAGAATAGACCGAGTGAAATTCCCCTTTAGTGGAGTCCTTTGCGCATGGCTACATGGACAACCTTGATTGAGAAACAACGTTTTTGTTTTTGAAGATAAATTTGGATTATCATTTCAGATTGTCTCGAATGAAATTTATTGTAGAAAAAGAACCGAATGTTCAATCGAAAATCGAAGAGTTTCGAGTAATGGACTCAGGGTTTGAAATGCACGTAAGCTAACCAACGTTTTTATTTGTAGTGACAACTACAATTTTGTTTCTTTCAAACAAATTGAATACACATTTTTGGAACTTTGGCAAAAAGGTGAAATCACCATGTCTTACACAATGGAGTGTAACCTCAGTTAAAACAGACCGATATTCATTATGTAAAATTCTAATGAAAGGGTACAGCCTCTGTACACCTAGTGAACACCCTGGAATGGTTCAGTCTAACGTCAGTTGATGCAGTGACATGACAGTTATCTGTCACTGGTTGCTGGCTGCGGGTTTCGTTCCCAGTGAAGCTATCGGGAAATGAACAGGCTGTTATCATAGTAGAAATGAGACTATTTAGACATAAATACGGAATCTCGAGACGTTGTCTTCCGTATACCCGCCATTATAGGAACTGCTCAACCTCTTGTCTTGGGCGATCCTTTATTATATACTATTAGCGCTGGGCAATACCTCAACAAACACTATTGACTAGGACTCAAGGACACCGTAAAAGGTTATTACACATAATTATACACTTGTATCCATATATTTCTTAGGGAGACAAAAGTTCTAAGAGTGGTAATATGCATCGCAGTTACGTATTTTGTCGCCTGGACACCCTACAGCATAGTTGGTTTGTGGGCAACATTCGGAGACTCGGCCAAGATACCTGTTGCCCTTGTAACGACAGCTTCAATGTGCGGCAAAGCTAGTACGGCATTCAATCCTTGGGTATACACGGCGACTAACAAAGTGTTCAGGAAAAGTATGCAGAAGGTTAGTTGAGTGCTATTAATATTCTAAGATAATTATTCTACTGAAAGACAAGGAATATGTGTACGTTAGGTCCCAGGTTCTGAACTGACTAATAGGCCTATCGTCCGATACTAAATGTCACTGTACACAGTCACTGTTTCAGTATCGGACGGTACTAGGATCAATAGGATATATAAAATGGGTTCGGCGATACTGGAACACAAATATGCACCAGTACCGTTCAATACTGGGACAAATCACTTCTGGTAGCATGTGTACCAGTATCGTCCGACACTGGAACATAAAAACGTTCCAGTATCGAGTGATACTGGAACACAATTTGGTGTTCCAATCGTACCAGTATCGAGCGATATCGGCAACTTTTATGTTCCAGTATCTAACGATACTGGTATATACCAGTAGCTGGGATATATAGTACACTTTACCCATATTGAATATATTAAGTAGAATAAACAAGTGGAGATGGTTTTTAATGTATTTTATTAAGTTATTAGTCCAACGTTTTGACAAAGACCGGAGGGTCGAAACAGTCGGGACTAAATAATCGAATAAAATACATCGTTACACTGCAAAAACAAGGGTGTTATTTCAACACCTACCAGTGTTAAAACAATAATAGTAGTGTTGAAAATAACACCAACTAGTGTTGAAATAACACCAAGAGTCTTAATAACACCGGTGCAAATTTAACACCGGTGTAAAGATTGGACCTGTATTAACTCCAACCGGTGTTAAAGTAACACCCTAGTTTTTGCTGTGTACGCGTAAAACGCATCTCTACTTTGTTTGTTTCTACATTAACATGAGATGTAACGTAGCATGCTTCATACTCCTATCCTATATTAAATATAAGCCTATTTTCAATTTCAAAAATAATATTCAAAAATAATTTAAAAATCTAAACTGCGCATGTTCAGAAGATTCGTGATTCGCATGTCGAGACTCCTGTATTCTTGTTCAATACGGTGAACCCTGAACCTAGCATACAAAATGTTTTCATACAATTTGCACCTCCGCGAAGCTTCGATAATAATGCACCCGAAACCTATCTACGACGTCAACGATTTTGTTTGGGCAATCAAATTTCCAAGCCTGCGCAATCGGAAGTGAGATGTTTTGTTGATCATCTGAACTTGTGATAACATGATGAGAAGTCATTCATGATCATGAGTTACTGATGAATATATTTTCAACATGTGCAATCCTGTCTAAATGTCGCTTGTACTTTTTGGAATCTTTGGTCTTGGTACGTCTAAATAGGACCTTTTTCCTCAAATAGAACTTGTTGTCATAGTAAGGGGAAAATATTTCTAAGGCGACGAAAAAATGAACACCTGTTCTATGGCCCCAACCACCTATTTATTTAGAATACCGATCCAAATAATCTTTTTTTAAATACGGCAACATTTTTACAAATATTTGTTAATTTGTTGAAGAGAAAAAAGAGGGCCGACAGACCGACTCATCGACTAAACCAGCATCTTTACATTTTTGGACTGACAAATTTAAAATTCTGTTGTTAAGAAATTATTCTAAAAGTCTAAAAATAACCTTAAACCTTCGAAAGAGCATCTCGATAAAACTAGAGTCGGAGAATCTCAATGAAGTGCCCCTTCTAGAGCATCACCAGCAAACCTCATTTTCATCACATAATCGGTTTCTGTCAACTGTACTAGTTTATTAGCCATTCACAAAATATTGTAAAAGAATAAATACAAAATGAAATCACTGAAGACCGCCAACAGGGTTATTTTTACAAAATCAAGCTGCCAACAGAAATTACCTGCGAAACACAAAAACATCCTTTACCTTCACATGACCAGTGGTTCTCTCTCTCTTGCACCGTCTTCTGCTATTAAATGTTGTGAAAAGTGTCATAAAGTAATAACCTGCAACTTATTTAAGAGGAGATATCACGGCTGTTTGACTGTCCGATTTATAATTAAAATTATGGAATAAAAACAGATAACACAGTGGCCCTAGTTATGGTTTGACCTGATTTAGGTAGCACTAATGAATACGAGTATACGGTGAAAAATTCACGAAAATGGTTCGAGTCATTTTTAAATTATCGGCATTTTCTACTTTACACACATTTTACATGTAACTCTATGGGAAACTTGGCCGATGAGGGCGCTATTATAGTAAATAATAATATGCAAAGCTCTATTTCTCAGAAATGGCACCAACAAATGTTCTGACATTTCTACAAAAGATGACCAGTATATTCAGGTACGGACAAATTATGTGGGATCAAACAGCCGTGGATCAAAGAAGATTTATTGAGCACAGTTTCCCATCTAAGGGAGTGTTCATAAATACTTTGGTGGGGGGGGGGGGGGGGTTGGAAACAATTGAGCCATGGACATCTTTTTTTTTTGACCCCCCCCCAAATAAGGTGGGTTTTTTTCTTGACCCCCCCTTTCAAGAACCTTTTTTTGTTGTTGACCCCCCCCCCCCCCCCCCCCCCCCCCGATGATAAATATAGTATTCTTTGTATTGTATATACTTGGCTTCTGTATGATACCTTCACAAGATCATTTGATGGAACCCCCTCATTGCTACCTTGCTCCCTTCGCCATTGTGTAAAGAACTATGCAGTGGCGTAGCCAGGTAATTGATATTGGGGGGGCGAGAACTGAAAATGAACCGACAAGCTTGTTTTGAGAAAAGACATGCGCGCGCAGCGCGCGAATTTTTTTGACTTTACACCTATTTTTGGCACGATTGAGGTACGTTTTGGTTCTAAACAAGCTTGTACCAACGAATATTGCATTTAGGTGACTGTTATGCGCGCGTAGCGCGCGAAATTTTTTCATATGTGTACTTTTGACCATCATAATTCCATGATTCCTCTGGTCAAATGAACCGACACTGCCAATCTCAACCGACACGACGTCAATGTTGGGGGGGCGACCCCCTCGCCCCCCCTCTGTCTACGCCACTGGAACTATGGCTATCAAGTTTCATCTGAATATTCAACAATTTGTAAAGCTGATTTTAGTTTTGCATTCATTGATCCAAGTGTATTTTTTCAATTTGTATTGTTCCATAAATATTGGTTGGTATTAAAATGTAATAGTAGTCCTCGGTTTCCTCTCAATTTATCAACTTTTTCAAAATGCTGCTTTGTCAAAAATACCACCCTTTTTTTTTGGACCCCCCCCTATACAAGCACTTTTTTCCCTGACCCCCCCTTTTAAGAACCTTTTTTTTGGTTGGCCCCCCCCCCCCCCCCCCTCATATTTTCCAACCCCCCCACCAAAGTATTTATGAACACTCCCTAAGGCTATTCTTATATCACACGACCAGGGGTTCTTAGTCTCTTATGTCTACCGGTTTCAATTGACATTACATTGCAAGGGAGTTGATTCTGTAAAAATGACCCTGCTGCAGGGGTCTTCAGTGATGGAAATGTCATGCTAAAACATTCGCAATGGATTGTTTTTATACTTCCTTTTGCAGTTGTGGAGACGGATGTTGTTACTTCCGTCGGAAATTACTAATAGATCTACAAGTAAGTTTACCATAATATTGAGTTGAACCAAGTGGGTATTCACTTTAAAGTTTGGCGCATATCATTCCTATAATAACTCTGCAAGGGGCAATGCACCATTCATCCAATACAAATGGATGTGTTTAACATCCATGACATCCGGACTTGGCAAAACACAGTAATGTGATGTAATTTTGGAGCAATATTGCAAGTCATTACATGGCTTTGAAGAAGTGCACAAGAATGACAGAAGTTCAATTTTGAAAAAGTCTATTATTAAAAGATTATCATCCATCCTATTAAATCGTTCGATGTCAAACAAATAACGGATTAAATTACCTATAGTTTTCGTCAATTCAATATCATTTCAGATCAATTTCGGCAGTAAAAGTTTAAATACTCGAATCTAAAAAATACAAATTGTAGTAAATCAATAATACACACTTTGTAGCAAAAACACATTTTATTATCAGTTTTAAAAATCATTTTCGAGAAGATACTAGAAACGAAATGAGTACTGATGTTCTTACCCTTTTTTATTTGCGTATTTTCAGCCCAACGGTCTAAAGACACCATTGAGATGCAGACTACCATCAAGGAGAGAAAGTCTATGCTCACCATTCCTACAGACTCAGCGATTGGATCCTCAAGTTGTGGACAGGAGGACGTGTAATCACTGTAGATTCGTAATGCGAATGTAGTCAGTTCAGATGAACAGCTGTAATGGAAAATTGCCACAAACGACAACTTGTGAAATGTTTCCGAATTTGGAAACATATTGCCGAATCAGGCAATGAATACTGTTTTTGTTTGCCATTGGTTATTTTTGTGAATTGAAAAACTACTTATGCATGTTCTGTAAGGTGGTTACTTAATTTAATCAAGTCACAGTCATAACTACTTATCATAAAACATAAATGGCAAAATGTGGGGTATTTATTTTTGCGACTTTGAGCCGGCAATATATTCGCGAAATTAAATATATCGCAAAATTAAGACGTTTTTTGCCTCTGGCGTCTTTATTTTAAAATAGGGAATCACTTTTTTTGATGAATCATGCTCAGATTTTTTTTCTTCTTTTTCTAAGTTTGACCAAAGCTCATAAATGTTGACAGCAAGGTTTGATATGTTATAATTAATTAATTAAGTGACTAATTAATTATAGTATTGGTCAAAAATGGTCTTAAGATATTTAATTTTAATATTTTATTATATTAAATTGATGTACACAGTTCAACAAAAATAAGTTCCCCTTTAGATTATGCCAATACATCATTTAGCAACTTTTGAAATGAGGTATTCCTCCATTCAATGTGTGCTCATTCAAGCATTACAACACCAACGTAGTTATAGCCCCGTTCTAGTATTGCTGAGCACACGTACGTACATTAATGTGTGCCAAAAATCGTTTCGATGTAGTAACTCATTAACAAAATATCAGGCATAATCTAAAGGGGAACTTATTTTTGTTGAACTGTGTATAAGTCATACATGTCGTGTTCGAATAAAAAAAGGAATAAAAACAAATATTGAAAGGCCAATTATGGGGCAATGGATTATTAATTAGTCACTTCATTAATTAAACATTTTGCTTTGTGGGACAAATGGGTTTTGACCACGCTCTATTAAGATCTTTGTATTTCAAAAGGTTTATATTGGATTAATTACGGAGTTTAACCAATTAAGGTTATGTATATTTTGTTTCATATCCCTAAATATAAACTATCTATGTGTCCTACTTTTTTAGTTGTAAGCTCGCAAACATTTGAACCCAGTTTTTTTGGGACACCCTGTATTTTTGTGAAAAGACTCGTAAAAATATATGATTCCTTTTAAAAGCATATCATGAGAGTTGCACTGAATACAAACAACATCTGGTTCTGGTTTTCAGTGTGATGTTTGGAATCGTTTAATGTATATGTGTTATCCCAATACGAAAAGCAGATTCAAGCTATTCACGTCAATCATCATCGGATTCTTTGCAGACGACGCTGGACATAGGCGTATTCACGAGTATTCAGGTTAAAATATGCGAACGAGGTTGCCTGATCAAGTGAATGGGACGACCGCTTAACAACGGTTTAAATTCAAAAAATAGCATTTACAATTGGGATGATTAGCCATCCCGAACGGTTTTGGATTGGAAAAATTTTCTTCTAACCTATGATGAATTTTATGGGGTCATATAATCAAAATCCATTGTTACATTGAAACCAACGGAAATTCAAAATTAACGGCCGTTCGTAGCCACCGTCGTCTGATTCTTTGTTTAAAGTTGCATGGCGCCCTCAATAGTTTAACATGATGGTATACTCCCTCAATAGTTTAACAGACGACGGTGGATACGAACGGCCGTTAATTTTGAATTTCCGTTGGTTTCAATGTAACAATGGATTTTGATATTATGACCCATAAAATTCATCACACGTTGGAACTAAATTATTTCATCCTAAAACCACTGTGGATGGCTAACCATCCGCAGTATCAGTATCATCTTTTGAATTTAAACCGTTGTTAAGCGTTCGTCCCATTCACTTGATCACGTAACCTCGTTCGCATATTTTAACCTGAATATTCGTGAATACGCCCGTGTCCAGCGTCGTCTGTAGTTTAACATGATGGTATGACGCCCTCTATAGTTAAATTTGAGAAATGTTACGTTTTGGCTATGTTTTGAAAACATAGTAGGATTTTTTTTTTCTGACAAAAGTAAAAGTCAACATAGGCACGTTTACGAATATCCAGACTGCGAATATCTATGGTTAAATTGTGCGTCCGAGGCTACGTAATCAACCAAATACGGGGGTGGGGTGGTGATGGGGGAGATCACAAAATAATACTTTGGAGTTGAGTGTTAAGATTAAATGATTTTAGTTTCAACATTTTGATACTTTTTTAATCATTTATAATCAAAATTCGTATTATTATAAAACCAATGGGAATTCAACAGTTTGAATCTCCTTATTTTGAAAATTCATTACATGTTTGGAACTAAATAAATGTATCCTAAAACCACTGGAGATGGTAATTCAACTCCAGTGTTAGTATCACGTTTAAAAAAAATCGTCATAGACCGTTCGCCGCATTCGGTTGAAAACGGAACCTCGCACGCATAATTCAACTTTGAATAATTTTGAACGAGTCTGTGTCTTATAATATGTTAATTTTGGAAAAGTGCGCCATGTAGAGTTGAATACTATGTAATTTAATGTTTAAAAATATTGCGCTAATATGGTTTTGATGAAATGATATGGTTTCGATGAAATGCATGGTATTCGCCGGCGTAGTGCACGTTATTATAATAATCAGGTAAAATGACCACGCTACGGTCCTTCTTCAGTAAATGTTTTCAAGTTTCGAGAAACTCGGTTTTAAATTTCAAATTTTTCTAGCTTTGAATATTTTTTTCACAAAGATAAACATCTGTAACATTTAAAAAAACATGTTTGGCACAATCTTTACGGATATTTAATTGATTTTCCCTTTCTTTTTATAGGTTGGTTACACGCTCGAGTCATATCCGTTACATTTTTAGTATACAAATCCTTTAGAAAATGTATATAATTCCCATCAGGTCCCAAAATATAAAAAAAGAGTATCCTCTTCAAAATGGAATCTGGAAACATATTGCCGAATTAGACAATATTGGGTTTTTTGCCATTGGTTATTTTTGTGAATTAAAATACTTCTGCGTGTTCTGTAAGGTGGTTACTTTATGTTACTTAATTTAATCAAGTAATGAACACGCAGAAGTAGTTTCTCAATTCACAAAAATAACCAATGGCAAAGAAAAGCAATATTGCTTGATTCGCCAATATGTTTCCAGATTCGGAACCATTTCATAATTCACAGTTGCCGTTTTTAGCAGTTTGCCCTGACTGACTATAGTACATTACATAGATGGGGGTCTTTTTAGGCCTATATTTCTTAAACAAAAACAAAAGAACCAAAACATTCAGAACTGATCTGAAAACTCTATTATAGTGTAAACTTTATTCAAGAAACCTTAACATATTTCAGTGTGTAATAGTAGGCACATATCATTTCTGACCACCCCCCCCCCCCCCCCCCCCCCCCCCCAGAAAGAAAAAAATGTCGAGCAACACCAGCATGCTTCACTGTCACATAACTGCTGGTTTAGGGTTTTAAAATGGTTTATGTCACCAGTGTTTACTGGTGCCCATTGACAATACCATACAAATGTAAGGCCTAAATGTTGTTTATACGGTGGTCTTGAAGAAAATCCTGCTAAAAGTATAGTTCAATTGATGTGACTTCATCAACTCATTCCTTTCTTGTTTTCTTCATTTTTTGAATAACGTACACGAAAGCTTTAGATAGGAGCTAACAAGGGTTCAACTTTGTTCATGGGTAGCAAAGTTATCGCGGCATGCCTCCTATCTGTACTATAGTATAAGAAGGTGGAAGTCAGACCTTCAGCTGTTAATTACTTTTACAGTCTGGCACGATGACACTGTTGTTGTTGGGGTGTGGTTTTTTTGGGGGGGGGAGCCCTGATATGGCTGTAATGATGCTAAGCATGCTAGGCTGCACAAGATATCTTCTTTGTTCGTAGGCAAATTAGAATGATCTTGACATTAACAAAGAAACCACACTAGAATATACAAACGCGAATACCAAGGTCCTGTTTGGTGTTAGTAAACAAAGGGTACTTCGTATGAAGGCGGCTGCGGTCCCTGTGTCTGTGGTGTTGCGCTTGGTTCGTACGGTGGAGGAGAAACTTCGTTTGGTTCGTACGGTGGAGGAGGAACTTCGTACGAAGGCGGCTGCGGTCTCTGTGTCTGTGGTGTTGCGCTTGGTTCGTGCGGTTGAGGAGGAGGAAGGGGATTTCCTGCAAAATTTGACGGAATGTCCACAAGCCTCGTGGTGTTGGATTCAAATTGGTTTGGTATGGTCACCACGGGAGCACTTTGAACAATAGCGACACTTCTTACTTGAGATTGCCCAGAGGAGATGCACGGCCGCGCCGTGTACCTATAGAAAACGATGATATCGGAACAAAGGTTAACATCGGCTTCTTTGTAGGCTACATATGTAGCTCTGCCCATTGCATTGTGGGACTGACATTTTAGTACAACTCGGCTACCTAATTACATTCAATAATCCATTACATCCAGTGTTTGCGATCCTACCCAATTCGCGAGACTCGGTCTTGTTGGGGAAACGGCTGATCGAGATCCTGTAAAAAATGCCCAGATGTAATTCGTAAAGCATAGCAGGGTAAGTGAATAGTGAAGAAAATGCTCGTACCAAACTAGACTACTTTATCGCAAAATATCGCAATGCTATGCCTACTCCAAAAACGGGAAGCCTTTTGTCGTAATTTTGCAATTACTCATTTCATTTTAGTTGCCAAATCTTTCTTCAGGTAGATTATTAAAATCTGGCAGGCTAACGGTGAAGAAAGGCAATGAGTTGTAAAATGATGCCTAATTCAATGAGGATGTAAGTACGTGAAAGATCGGGAAAGTCGATTGAAAATGGGGCAAATCTCTCGAGAGATATCACCACAGATATCTTACTCTATGTGCAACACACATGTTGATGGATACTCGTTTGAACATAACCCGCCAATGTGTAGGTCATTCTTTTAACAGAGTAACGCTTGTAGTCCGGCTTGTATATCAAAGGCTTGGCTTGTTGAAGGTCGTGCATTGACCTGATGGTTTCAGTCGATATTGACTTTGGGCACGCATGTATACGTTACAAACATCGCGGCAAAGGGGTAGCTTTCATATTATGTCCGCGATTTCTCAAAATTAGGGGGTGTTTCAGTTGAAGATGTCAGCGAATCCCGCCTCCACCCTTCCCCAAACAAAAAACCACCACCAAACACACCCAACAACAACAACAACAACAGCAACAACAACAACGGTGTACAGTCATCAAAAAAGTAACTAACAGGTAATAAATGGGCTTCTAATAATATCCTACCTAAAAATATTAAATTAGAAAGTTGTTGAGAAATGATAGTTACTTTTGTGATGACTGTAGGCCTGTTATATTTGAAGACCCATGTTATGTCTACTCTGCATAATTGTAAAAGGGATTATTTGAACCAAATTTGTCCTCGTTTTAGCGCAAAACAGGGTATGGTAAAATATGGGGTGTTTTTGTCCGCGCAAAATGTCCTCGTTGTATGCACGAACAACATGAACTAAAGGGGTTTAAATGTATTAAATTGTCCTTGAAACATTGTCAAATAGGGGGGTATTTCAAAATTCTGGAACGACCATGTGTTACCTCTCTGAATACAAAGAGAAAACTCATGGGGCTATTTACAAGCATTACTGACCATTTACATCGGCCTCGAGTGCGTCGTGAATTCGTTTTATGGTCTCTACGAGACTGACCATCATCACTTCCTGCTCTAGCCATCATCCGACAACAGAACAATATCAAAGCGACAATCAGACCAATAGGTACCGGGATTACGTAATTCAATTCAGACATGTTTCTATGCTGCAAACAAAATAAAGACATTAAATCAATCTTCTGATGACAATATTGACCCAGTCAGTCGTTAGCGCGATCACTAATGAGAGATATGAGCTCTTTCTGTTATGAGGATCCCGTAGATTCTCGTAGTTCATTCTGTTACATTAGATGCTCGATCATTCGGAGATTCGAAATATTTAGGTGTGCTGACGTTAGTGAATGGTGATCGAAATGATAGAACCCAGAACGCTTGACTTAATAGTTGTCTACCTCTAGCCCATCTTACTGTATATGGGGCAAAGGTGCCAACAGTTTTGACAGGTTTAGACAATATTAATTTGATTGTTAGCTTTCAGTGTATGTGTTATTTTTATTTCAAATAAAATATGAGTCCCCAAAATTCCCCCAAATAACTCATTTTTGGTCGAATAAATCGATAGTTCACCACTGGCTCATTATCTATTGAACACGACGGTCGTTTCAATGAGTAGTCATGGCCGAGCGGTAAAGGCTATAGACTATAAATCTATTGGATTCTCCCCGCGCCGGTTCGAATCCTGCCTCACGAAATTTTGTTACAATAAGCGATTGGGTCTGTGTATTGGAACATGGCGTATATTTTTACTCCGCAAATGTTCATTCATGGATGTAATCGTCTACCTCCAGAGTATCTTACTGCATTATTTCCAAGATGTTTCACATTTTAATGTCGGGAACCTTATAAGCTTTGACGAGTTTACATTTTACAAATGTGTTATTTTTTCTTTGGGAGAAATTTGCTATCAAACACAATGTTAATATGTGGTAATTGTGCCGGTTTATCGAAAAGCAGGAAATACTGTTATTATATAAGAAATATATTGTTATATCCATTATCCTTTTTATTACCTGGAGTTCATGGGTTTTCTAAACCACAGTTCAAATGTTAGCCCATTAGACAATACCATGACGAAATGAGAAGGGTTTGAAATAAGCCGCTCCTAAACTAATTAGTATGCACAACCAACCGGAGTGCGTGTCTTCCGCAAGAAATCGTGCATATTTCATTTCACAGTGAACGCTTTTTGTGTGTGCTAACGACTGACTGGACCCTCGTTCTCCTGAGTTAATATTCTGGCAACTTCAGGCCTCATCCAATACGATACAGGATGCGGTCCTTCACTGATTTTCTCTACATTCCATGCTGATGTGTTTGGTACTTACGGATAGTTGTATGAGTCTCCTCTTTTGTACCAGAATAAGTACATTTCATAGTTTTAATGACACAATAATGTCAATCGTCTGCATAAAGGGTTAACGTTTAACTGAAATAGTCAATTCACTGCATATACATAAGAAAAATGTGTTTTTGGGACTCGGTAATATTATATGGAATATACGTATGACCGCCAATATTCATATTTTGTTTACTTGTATCCACTGAAAATATTAAGGATAAATGAGTTTCCTAAGGGATGGCATCCAGATTCGTACGGATTGAAAACCGTAGATCGGAGAAGGTAAACGCACAGGCTGTCCGTTCACGGGAGTTGTACAATGCGTTCGCTAAGCATGGCTAAACACGTATTGATTGGTTAGTATTTAACCGCGTTCCCTTTATATCTACACAAAACTGTCCGTTTATCCCAGTGCGTTTACCCTCTCCGATCTACGGTTTTCAATCCGTACGAATCAGGATGCCATCCCTAAGGGGCTGTCATTTTCTTCGAAAGGGGGTGGGTCATAAATATGTCAATGGCCATTGTTACTTTCTTATACCCTCCCATTATGATAGCAACATTATTTTATGACCCCCATCTGAAGTTAAGATTTGTTATATGAGCCCCCCCCCCCCCCCCCCCCCTTCCCATCCATTTTATTTTACACATTGAAAATACAAAATAATGGAAAAAGACAGGAAAAGTGTTGTAAATATTATGTATTGCTTATTATATATCAACAATTGTCATGTTGCTCAAATTTAATTCTTTAAAGCAATATAATTTGATCTTTTTCAACTTTAGCACATTTCAAATCTCTCTCTTAAAATGAGCGGGATGAAGATTGACTATAAGGAATGACTTTCCTGGACTCATAAATCGATCTTGACTGTATTTTCCGTAGAAAAATCTCATAATTTTATTAAATCACAATGGAAATCTGCTTTCCAATAATTTAGGGAATTTTCAACATATTTTTTGAATGTCATCATAACAACATTCCGTACTATTGGGGGTGTTCACTTTTGTACAGTTGCGATTGTATCCGGTAATATATACTACAAACGGCGTTAACACGGTGTTATAGAATTATATTTACGAACCAAAAAACACTTGAATTTAACCCATTCAAACCATGATTTTGAAGTAATTAGAAAACGCATTGCCCTGTAACTTAATAGATATTTTAGTCAAACAATTGCATTTCTAGGAAAATTCAAAGATAGAGGGCGTTCCATGAAAAAGATCGCAAAATATGCTTTTAACAACACATCACTGCACTGGGTGTACAACAACAATAGCAAGTATGTTTGCACTGGGTGTACAACAACTATAGCAATGTTCCTGGTATGTTTGCACTGGGTGTACAACAACAATAGCAATGTTCCTGGTATGTTTGCACTGGGTGTACAACAACTATAGCAATGTTCCTGGTATGTTTGCACTGGGTGTACAACAACAATAGCAATGTTCCTGGTATGTTTGCACTGGGTGTACAACAACTATAGCAATGTTCCTGGTATGTTTGCACTGGGTGTACAACAACAATAGCAATGTTCCTGGCATGTTTGCACTGGGTGTACAACAACTATAGCAATGTTCCTGGTATGTTTGCACTGGGTGTACAACAACAATAGCAATGTTCCTGGTATGTTTGCACTGGGTGTACAACAACAATAGCAATGTTCCTGGTATGTTTGCACTGGGTGTACAACAACAATAGCAATGTTCCTGGTATGTTTGCACTGGGTGTACAACAACTATAGCAATGTTCCTGGTATGTTTGCACTGGGTGTACAACAACAATAGCAATGTTCCTGGCATGTTTGCACTGGGTGTACAACAACTATAGCAATGTTCCTGGTATGTTTGCACTGGGTGGACAACAACAATAGCAATGTTCCTGGTATGTTTGCACTGGGTGTACAACAACAATAGCAATGTTCCTGGCATGTTTGCACTGGGTGTACAACAACTATAGCAATGTTCCTGGTATGTTTGCACTGGGTGTACAACAACAATAGCAATGTTCCTGGCATGTTTGCACTGGGTGTACAACAACTATAGCAATGTTCCTGGTATGTTTGCACTGGGTGTACAACAACAATAGCAATGTTCCTGGTATGTTTGCACTGGGTGTACAACAACAATAGCAATGTTCCTGGTATGTTTGCACTGGGTGTACAACAACAATAGCAATGTTCCTGGTATGTTTGCACTGGGTGTACAACAACTATAGCAATGTTCCTGGTATGTTTGCACTGGGTGTACAACAACAATAGCAATGTTCCTGGTATATATGTTTGCACTGGGTGTACAACAACAATAGCAATGTTCCTGGTATGTTTGCACTGGGTGTACAACAACAATAGCAATGTTCCTGGTATGTTTGCACTGGGTGTACAACAACAATAGCAATGTTCCTGGTATGTTCTTAATAATACCTTATCATGTATGCATTTCAAAAATCATATTTTCGCTATATTCCAATTTATGTTGATATTGAACATGGGAGTGACTCATCTTCTATATCAAATAATGGACTCCACAGAGGATTCGCCCAAAACATAATAACAAGACAATTTCTATTTCATAGCTAAAAAGACGATTGGCTGAAATTTGATGAGCGATTTGAAATGTAATGCATAATCAAGGGCGTTCATTTTATGAACTTCCAAGAGCGTTTTTATGGAAAATAAATCTGCTTCTGCTCGACTTGTTCATGACAAAATTGTCAAGCACTAATTTGATGAAAACAGGTTGTAGCGACTGTGTCCACTGTTGCTAGAACCATATACTAGGGTCAATAACTCGTTATTGTGTTGGTGCAGGTAAGCGTTAAATGTGCATACATCGGTGTGCACTCAAGCTGATCTCGTAGCAACCAGTGTAATTGCCCTAGCTCAGCGCACCATATTCTGGTCCGGTAAAGCGAGCAAAACAGTGCACGCTGTGTACGTAATGTAAAAAAGTAAAAACCAAAACTGCAGCATTAATTCACTTTTTGTTGAATATTCATGTCTCTCAAACTGAACACGCACGATAGCTTTGAGACGTCATTTTTAACATTATAGTTAGTGCTTAATTAGCTTAGAAATGTTTACAAATATTGTGATAATTTTCAGCAACTGAAATTTGTCATGTAGGCCTACCCCATTTGATATTTCCATATTTTGATAATTTCATGACCTATTGAAAAGAGAAACTGAAATAAGGAAAAGTAGTCATGGTAGTGACGATAAAAACGGTATATTATGCATTTTCTTCCTAGAAGACCGTTCACAATATAACAATACAGACTATAACAAAATAGTCATGTTATTAAACAGATCAAGGTAGCATTTTTAAGCATTCATGTTCCCATCTATAATGCAAATAATATGTTCAATGAAAGTTCCATTACCAAAGATTCCTGTATTCATGGTGTGATTCCATTCATAATGTTCTTCCCATTGATTTAGCCAAAGTGGCCCAAGTTATTTCGCAACTACTTCAGACAATTGATCATTGCTCTGCTTCCTGACCACCGATTTTCATAAAACAAAGCTTATTAAGAAGATGAGAACATTTTCTTTGCATAATTTAAAAAACTGAAACAGAAATTGTTTTGGAATTATTTTTAACATTTTTTCAAAATTGCATATAACTTTTTTGTTGTTGTTACAGCCTGTATTACATGTTTTTCCTTTATTGTGTATCGAATTTTGTATGTGTTATATGATGCTAATGAAGTGATGTGAAATTAAAAATATAAAATGAGAACTTAACTCACTGATGCTCAAAACTGAAATGTGTTTGCATTTCATTTGGTTTTGAGAGTAAAGAAGCAAAAAGAATGCAAATGTACTTTTGACTGAAACAAATACATCCAAACATGTAATGGTATAAAAGAGAGCTTAAAGATAACAAGATAAAAGACCACGATTGCATACCATGTTTTAAACTTAAGTCAGGCTTAAGCCCTGGTTTTGCAAGTAATTTGCACACTTGACGATATAGCTTTAATAAAGGAGCTCAATTGGCTTGAAGGTTAAAATGAAAACCGGAAATAGAGAAAAACAAGCTCTGCTGACAAAATAGGACCCTCTATACTTTTGTTTTTTCTTTTATCTAAAAAATCTGGAACAACTATAAATCCACAATCCATCTCCGTACTTGTTTTTAAATGTTTCAATTGTATTTCAATTTAAACAAGACTTAGGTTTCTAGCATGTTTCATTGTGTACCTTTACTATTTAGAAGTTTGGACCTTAAATCCGAATTGGCCGCCAATAAAATGTGTATTAGCTGGTGAACTTATGTTGGGCTTCCATTCCACCTTATGTCTAAGTGTAATCGGTGCAAACTTTCTAATTCCTAAACATTAATGTAACTTTGACTTATAAGGTATAGGCATTAACCTCAGATAAGGTACATCATCCACTCATTTAGCAGTTTTGAATTGTCTTAACAGATATTTTGAGCTGAAAACATTCAATGTATTATACATATATAATACTAGGCCTACATTGTAATTATTTTGTTTGAGTGTATATTATTATAGTTAACCGCGCATACGTGAATTGTTAAATGTAAAAAAGGTAGTAACTATAATTATAATATTGCTGGACACAGTTATTTATTATCATTATTATTATCGATTAACAAGGTAAGGCCTATACCTATTTACTAAAATAAATACTCACAAGTAAAATTGCTTCAACCCTCTTATACCGTATATAATGATCACTCTCTTTTAATTCACACCAACAATTCCAACTGACGGCAAATATAGTGTTTCTATATGACTAGTGTTTTTTTTAGTATATGCAATTGTTCATGGTATATGCAATTGTTGTTGGTACTATATGCAATTGTTATGATGTATTATTTATCCGTTTTAGTTCCTCTTCCTGTAAACCAATGTCAAGGGCGCATATGACCTGTAACATGTGTATAAACGAGGCGTCTTCCATTGATCCCGATTGCAATGAATAAACGCATGTATAGTAAGCGACACAGCCCATTGAGCCATCATATTCCGTCCTGTACAGACGTGTATGTCTATGGCTCCAGGGGGACCATGGCTCCTTTCATTGTATATGGTTTGAGGTTTGTATAGGCCTAGGCCTATGTTTCAGGGGAATGTATGTTCATCCTTAATTGGCGGGCATGGTGGTTGTTGGAAAAGCTTGAGCCTCAGACGTCATTTTCTTTACCCCCACCCTACAACAACAAAAAGTTCAATTTTGTTTTTACACCCGACCCCCCCCCCCCCCCTAGACTGTATCCGTCGCCCCCTGACCATCGGCCTCATTATCTTTGCGCATGCGTCGGTTGGCCTTGGTGAGGGGACTGACGAACTTATGTGTAAAAAAAGTGGCGAGAAAAAGGACGGAATCCCGTCCTTTTTTATGGTAATTATTTTACGCACAACCGGCACGTACGCATAAAATCTACCGCAGTGCGCGGGCGGGCGTGACCGACCAGCTAGCGGTGGCCGACTAGGCTCGATGATGCACAGGTAATCATGCTAAATAATGAAAATAGGCTGGATTTATTAAGAAAAAGAAGAACCGTATACAGATTCCATAAGATTTGAGTGACAAACGTATCATATTTATTATAGCCGGGCCTATTTATAATGAATAATATTATCATAATGACACGAAAGGGTCACAAGAAATCGTTTGTGGGCGGGTTAATTGTAGTGATTGACATGTACAACATGTGTGTGTTGTTGACAAGTCAGTTGTGGTTCATTTGATCACATTAAAAGTCCTGTCGCATAGAAAAACAACTGGAAGTTTAAGCTGATTATGCAAAACTACATTTTAAAAAAAACCCCGTGTACTTGCTTGTACACCCGACATGCCCGATATGATGAATCAATGTATTTTACAACGTCATGAACGTAGCCAACATTTCAGACACAGGAGCCTAAACTAGTACAATGTAGTACGTACTAGACTACTACTACACTATAGTACTACAATTGTGCAAACAGCTGTTCGAAATTATGGAATCAAATAAACGATGGATTTCTTGTGATCCAGCAATGCAATTCTATCATCATTATTTCGATAATTGATGGAAAACATCCTTCTTGACTCTTCTTCAAGTTCAGATGAGATTACAGTAACAGACTTATCACTTACACTTCAAAACCTTGAATGAGCCTGTAGTCTGTATGCACTGTTTGCTTCGAATCCTAATTGTTACTGTAATATATGAACCTATACGCACATTTTTTTAAATACCGTTTGCAGGTCTGACCGTTTGCTTCACAACCTTGTATTACTATAAGCCTAGTTCCATGTACTGCACGCATACTTTTGATAACGTTCTGCTTCGAAACCATGTATTAAATTAGCCCAGTCCTAAGTACTTTACAGACTTTTTTTATTGCATCAACTTCAACACCTTGGAATGAGCCTATTCTGTACACACCCTTCTGATTGCGTCTGCTTCAAACCCTTGTATGAGCCTAGTGTGCAGGCTCTCTTTTGAAACCGTGTATGGGCCTTTATGTATGCGACGCTTTTGATTGCTTCTGCTTCGAAACCTTGTATGCATACAGGCTCTGTTGATTATGTGACTATGTCATAGATTTAAAAAAGAGATCCAGTACGCATGAAGTATACGGTTTATTCTTAAGAAAACCCCGGACCATACCATGCACTTTATTTCTCCATTCACACAATAACATAACCTTGCACAAGTTATTGTAATGTTTAATACACTCTAATGTTAATTTGGTTGTATATTTTGTTCCTTTCTATAGGAAGCGGCTAGAGAACTCAAACAGACAAGATATGATTTTTATAGGCAAGTTCTTGGTGGCTAATATTTAATACAAAATTGTATGTCGCCTGAACTTTCCAAAGGCAACCGGGTACACCGGGAGCTTGATCTGGAGACATACCCTGCTGTAGTGCTGTCGCTGTATATGGTAGGTTTATATTGTTATTTTTTTCAATCATCAACTTTTAAATGAAGATGGTTAAAAACAAGACAAATGCTATACAGCCGATGATCGGACAGTTATTTCGAGAAAAAAACTAGCCGTTGATGTGTTCTATACGGAATAAACGTTTATAACCTTGATGTAGCATCATCCAAGCGGCACAGTTCTTTCCCATAGCCCTGCGGGCCAATCTAAATTGGACCCACTATACCGGAGGAATTCTGTTAAGTCGGCCCCATGCACTTCGGCCCTCCCGTGCCTGCGGTTCTGTTTTTACTAGCGCTACTGCGGGTGCCTGTGATGGACTTGCGAGTGTGAGTCATTTAACATCATCGGCTGTATAGCTTTTCTCGAAATGGCTGCCCAGTCATTGGCTGTATATAAGCCACTTCCGGGAGCCACTTACTAAAAACAAATATTTCTCGCCAATTTGGAACTGATTGAAGGCCATGCATGCATTTTGAACTTGCCACCCTTAGCGTTGCATCACCAATTTAAGAATTTTAACACCAATCAAGACTGAAATTGGAATATCTCCATAACTATAATCACTAACCTAGCAAAAGTATACATTTTTGGAAAGCTGACGGCAGAATGAAACTGATGACACATATTTTAACACAGGGTGACCTTGAAGCTATATAGGGTGACAAAAAAATCCAGATAAAAAAAGTGTCAATTAATTTACTTTACCGTTAATTACCTACTTGTAATAGGACACAGAGAGTAAACAGTATTTATTTGGATGAAGGATGGGTTAAGCCTACTAAAGCTGAAAAAGAATTGCACAGGTTTGGTAATCATCGAATACAGGGTTTTCAAAATCTGGGTTTTAGTATTAAACAATTCCAACATTTTCAACCATAACATTGTAACTATACCGGTATAGTCCTGCAGCAAAACTAAGTGCATTCCTTATCACATTGTCTGTGATGGGGTATATTTTTTTACAGTATTCATTGAGAAAATGGGTCGCTACCTAGGTAAAAGTTGGTATTTTATAAACTAAACAAATGATAAGGACTTCAAAAATGTTCAAAACATTTATAAGACTATTTTAGCTATCTAGCTTTAAGAAAATACCAAAACCACATTAGCTTGTAAGTCCCTATCGTTTTCCAAAATTTCATGCGTTGATTCAGAGTAGATGCGAGTTCCCATAGACTAATAACTACTTTTGACCAATAAAAGCACCGATACAAAGTAAATGTGGATGGATTGCAACCATATAATAATAACTAATTATTAATTTTGTCTAATTTTTTTCTTTTTACAGGAGAAGTATCTTCGCTTATTTTTACAGGGGAAGTAACTCGGCTAGCTGAGATCTTTACTGCTGGAAGTTCCATACTTGACCCTCACTGCTAAGGTGACAGAAGCACACAAACTATAATTACAAAATCACTGGATCAAAACCAGATCATCCAAGGTGATTGATGCACAGGGTGACTTGATTATAATATTTGATTCATTTATTGAATTTGATTCACTCTTATAGTAAATGGGAAAATGCAAACCAATGAGTGTCTAATTGCACTTCACGTATGTGCCATGCTTACGTCCACTACACGCTGTGATTTGATGTGTTAGTCACACTCACACAGCATAGATGCGCCTATTCTTACTACTATCGGTTGTTTATATATTTTTGCTACAGTTTAATCAGTTACAAATTGCCGACTTTACGGCCCCTTTGTGCTATAGATAGTCATAAATCAGGCGACGAAAAACAACAACCCTGTTTTACGGGCACTACCAACCCACTGGGTTTTTTTAGATATTTTTTTCTTCAAATAATGTAAAATCAGGCGACATTTTCTGTAAAATAAAATAACACTGCCCAACCTTACTTAAAGGTATATTATGTAATCTTTCCAGGGAACGCCCTCAACATCGAAAAAAAAATAGAAAGCAGATTTTCTTGCAGATTTACATTTCTGATCATAAATCATGCATACATTCCAAGTTACAGGGCGATACGATTCTTAGTTACTTATAAAAGTATATATTTTTAGAAAGGAAATTTGATAAGGAAGCCGATGGTGATATCAATGTGATACCAAATAAACTAAATTTTGAGAAATAAACCAAAAAGCCATTTTTTTACCCCAAATTTTTCAGACAGCATAACTATAAAATAAAAAATGGTAATTTGTTCTAATATACGTTTTTGTAAACAAAACAATTTTGTCTAGGAGGCAATTTTTTCTTTTTCCAAAATAAAGCTTGGTTTTGGAAATATTGCTAAAAACATCGCAAAAGTGTAAAAGTCGTGTTTTTTTTGCGTACATTTCGCTAGAAATGGATGCATATCTCGAGTTTAAAATCCAAAATCGAAAAAATAAAAAATCGCCTCCTAGCGCTGAAAGTCCTCTACACAATGGTAGTAAAAACTGACCTGATAGTTTGATATATTTTTAGTTATGTTGTCTGAAAATTCGTAAAATTCCTTCAAATTTGAACTTCTAGAAAACATCGATTTAGTAAAAATATTGACATTTTCCACCATTTAAAGCTAAATGTTCACGGAACACACGGGCGTGTGACCTAAAAAGCGAGTATACTATTATGAACAATCATAATAAACTATCAGATTCAATTTAAATTGTCACAATGTGAAGAAATTGGAAGAAAACTGAAATTTAAATGATCGTAAGATTGGCCTTTGTTTACATTTTAGACATTGTTTTGCGCTCTTTTGTTTTTCACGTCTACGTCGCGGATATTAAGCGGCGCGTCAAGTATTACTAGCGGGAAGTTTCAGCGCGCGACGCAATGATCGAACAGCTGTCGCAGCATTTGAAAAGCGCGGAACTCCGCTTAAATTCCCGCCAAATAACTATGCGCCTTTTCCTGACTCAAACTTACCAAAACAACAATTTAAAATCACCCAAAAGAACGGGAAATAATAGCTTCCGATTAGTAACTTATGATGGTAATGATAGAATACATATAAAAGTATAAAATAAAAGTGAAATATGAAATTCTATTTTTGAAACAAGTGCCGGGTTGACACTGCCCTTAACAGGTCCATTTTTGGGAGGGGGAGGTGTCACCTTATGCTAAAAATATTCTTGCTTATTCACAATTCTCAATTAAATTCAGACAAATATAAAACAATTATGAATGTTTGATTTATTTCTATTTACAAATCATTTTATTTGCACAATCATCAAATTGTGTATATCACATAGTATAAAAAAAATATATAGTATAAAAATATGTATTGACAACCGTTTCTGGTTAGACTAGCCATTGAACAAAGTGCTCAATACGGTAGAGCGTATACAAATTCAGAGGTATAGACCTTCCGGAAAGGCTTTTCGCCTGACGATTGGACAAAATGACCGTATGGGATTGTCCATGAAACTCAAGAGTAGCGATAATATTCCGAAAGGTCTATACCTCTGAATTTTGATTAGTATAAAAATATATATAAAAATAACTGTTTTACCAGTTCTCTGTTTTATATCATGTATATATAATCTGATATAATATATTACATTTTTATATGACAAACTATTTAGCATTGAAATTTGGGGAAAATACAGACAATGAAAACAAAATGTTTGAATGGCTCTGGCTCAGCAACGTTATTTATAATGGATATCGATCAAAGCACGCAATTTAAAAATTGCGTTGGATGAAAACTTCTCATATTGATCTTTGTAAAATAATGTTTTATCATTCAAATTATAACATAACTTCACCTCTTCATACAGGGTGAGTCAGAAAAATTAAAAGATGTAGGCATGCATATTCCAAACCAATGGTCACTTTTCACAAAAGTGTCATAAAAGATGTAGGCATGCATATTCCAAACCAATGATAGACCTACAATTTGGCTTTCATTCAAAAGAAGAATTTTAAAAATTGATAATTTTGTTATCATGTTACTTTATTGAGTAAAGCCCCAAAATCTGAAGCAAATCCACGGAATGGTCGAATTATCAAGCCTTTCCTAAAAATATTCTAATGGTTTACCTCCCGAATCAATAGATATGCCTCCTTTTACTCTTCGTTATAAACTGACGGCTAAAAAACCGCCGCCGCTGGTTGATGCCCGGTATTGCTTTAAAAATGGCGACGACCGATGCAATTACACGATTTTGGCCAAGTGACCGAAAATAGGCGCTGAATGAAAACTGCCGATATTTCTGTGGTGCTTTCGCCAAAAAGTGCCCGTTCTTTCTGACTCGCCCTGTATGGGGCCCACAGATTGTGTAGAGCCAGCCCACAAAATCTCTCACAATTAGTGGCAGCCGTGGGATTCATTGTCTCAACCTCAACAATATATTCATCTATATCTGCAACAAAGTCAGTAATCCTACATGTATAATGAGTTTATAGAAGTTATGGGATTATTTCAATTGCAGTGGTTTCAAACAAATATTAGAACAACATGCTTGTACTCAGTGGCGTGCGCAGGATATTGTGAGTGGGAGGGGGACACTTGGCTATAAATGAAATTCCCCCGACTCAGATTCTTCTCGATTCCCCCGATAGATAAAAAATAGTAAAAGGTAGCCCAATTGTTTTTGCAGTCACCTCATGAATTTCACGTAAGTAAGGGGGGGTTCAAAAAATTTCGCTCAGTACAACAACAAAAAGCACAGTCACAAAATAGCACCGTCACAAAATCGCAGTCAAAAACTAATGGACAATTATGAGCGCTTTCATCATTTCGCAGTAGTTTCCCTCGGCTGATAGACCAAACAACTGGGGGGGGGGGGGGGGGGGGGGGGGGCTGCCTGCACACGCCACTGCTTGTACTTAACTTAACGAGTTATCACTCGCATACCCTGACATCACTGGGTTGAGTTAGATGAATGGAGAATTGAAGCTATAATGAGTGAACGATCGAATTGCACAATAACATAATACAATATGTCAATTGCACATAAATAAACTATTTATATTTATAAAAATTATATTCATACACTGTTAACTGAAAGTGTCTATAATTGGACAAAACAGGATTTGTATCTGTATTAAGCCAATTAATTCAATTTTCCAGCTCACTGAACACACTTAATAGTGGAGAGAAATTTACAGTATTGCAACAATAGGGCTAACTGTTGATATTCTATTATTTAGTCCAGTATTTAAGTACCTTGTCTAAAAGAGGTATATAATTCCCCATTCACATATAGCACCACAAATTATAGACGTTTTGTCCAATTATAGACACAGTTAACAGTTTTGATACTATTTATATATAATATTATATACTACTTAAACTGTTTATATACTATTTATACCATTTCTATATATACTATGTATAATATTTATAAATATATTGTATTTACTATTAATAATATTTATAAATATATTGTATTTTTCAAAAAAGAGATTTCTGCATTTTATTATTGTATGTTTTGTTTGACACAGTAAGCTTAAATAAAATGATTTATTTTTACGCAGAAAACAGAAGAAAAAATGGTCAGGCATTTTATAATTTTTCTCAGATAATCAGAATTTGATAAAAATAGCTGACTATAGAATATAATTATATGCAAATTGTCATCCTCCAAGGTGTAAAAACATTACAGTCTGATACCATTTATGCTGGGTATATCAGTATTACAGACTTATATAATTAATATTTGAACAATTGTGGAATAGGGTAAACAAGTCCAAGCAGCATGTGCTGTGTATGCTGCTTGAAAATATGAACATAAGATTGAGTTCAAGGGCATCAAGGCAAAACCTCACTATCAGAAATGTATGTAATGGCCTTGAAGGCCTTGGTAAAATTTCTAAAATTCAGTCAGTTCAAAATTGGTGAACCTGCTTACAGCAGTGAATAAATTCAGAAGACTGTGGGTTTGCAAAATGTGCGGTGCGCAACGAGTGACGCTTGCGTAAGGCAAAATAGTAAATGTACGCTAGTGATTACTTTTGTGTGCGGAGAAATAAAAAAGAGCATATTTCTTGCCAATTTGGAACTGAGGGAACAACATCTTCATTCAATCATTTTGAGGGGAAATTTTGAGGTATGTCAGTTTTTATCGAAACAACATGAAGAAGAACAAAGTCAGCCACTTTCGCGTACTGGGGCCATGTATCTCCACGTTGGCATGTTTGAATTATTCCGACTTAAGTCAAAGGCAATTTATTACAGAATATGAGTTGGGCATCTTCGAACAAGACGAGATGTATTGGATGTCCACTTTGCAGGGGTACTGCCCACTCAAATCTAGTAACTTTAACATACAATTTTAAAAATACACATTACTTCAGTTGAAATTATATTATACAGTTATACTACAAAATAAGAAGATTGACTTTGATTGGAATATAGTAGGTCTGATGCTGTTAAGAAAGGTATGACTTATGAATATACAATACCGTACAATAAGAGGTTAAGTGCTATACATAAAAACTATTAAAATGTTAGCAGCATGTAAACACTACGCTGAATAATTTGGGTCGTGATGACCTCAAAAGCTATGGAGCTCAATAACCATGGTTCAAAAAAGGTATCTACATTAATAATCCTATTAAAATGTTGCATGACGCAAACACTTTTTATTTCTTTGATATTTGCCTTCACTTTAGTAAAGCAATAGTCTTTCAAAATTGTGATTCTGATGAATAGAATAAAGATAACTGTGGTGGGATACCCTATAACAACAGCAGCAAGTGTGATATTCAAGTTCAATTATCAAATATAAATACTTAACATTTTTTACCAATCTGCAAAAAATTATTGCATGTAATATAATATAAGAAAGACAATGCAATAGGGCTATGTTAATACCCTCATTGAAATATATTTATAAATAAAATATACATTCAATGTGCAATTGGATTCAACATATGCACTTGAACCGTGGACCAATTAGAACAACAGAAGCTTTTAGAGTAGATAAGTGTTTTTATTAAATGATAATTATTTCAATGTCCAATATTATTATATTATTGTCAACTGCAAGTTATGTCAACTATGCAATTTACCAGTCAGGTAAAACTCATACAATGGCTATCTGCATAAAACTTTGCCACTTGAGAAATTATAAAAGTGTGGCATTATGAATATTTTTTTCATGTGGAAATTGTTTGATTTTTAAAAAAAAACACCTTTCAACAAAGCCCTTTTAAAGAATGACCTATATGGGCACACAATGATACTCATATAAAGGTGTGTTTTTCTTAATGGTCCAAACTATAATTCATGAAAAAGCTATCTTCCATTATGAGTCAAATTGTTCATAAATAACTTCTGCAATTATTTATCTAGCCTAGAGTCCATTTTTGCATTCACAGTGCCATTTTATTTATAAAAAATACTAGCATTTTCAGTAAGCACGCACGGACCAAGTGACATTATTTAAAAAAAGGTGTGGACACTAAAAGACAATAATTGCAGACAAAAGATATCGATTATATTTCATATTAAATCAGGCAATCTCAAACTTATTTAGGATTTGATATCGGTAATGACATGTTGTATCCAGTCAGTAATGGTTAATAAAAGGTACACATTCAAACCAGCAAACTATGAATTTGTTGTATTGAAAAGCCTTATCATATGTGCCTTCATACAGGCTGTATCCAAATGATTTGTACTCTGATATGTTCCATTTTCAAAAAAGCATTAAAAATATAAAATCTCTGATAAATACAATATTTTTGATTTTAATAAATAGGGAATTATGTCAACTTATTGATCTGATAATCTGAAGATAATTGGCTGTTGTTTCTGACCGCTATTGTCATTCAAATGAAGATCGACGTAATCATGGTTTTACTCGCAGCAACGCAAATTTAATAGGTTCACTGCACAAACTCTTTATAAGTAGTGAATATATGAGTGCAGTCAGGAGGAACTTTGAATTGTGCGCTTCAGATCTAACGTTTCGATGAAAACGATAAAAACACCAATATTCCTTTAAAAGCTTGTAAATTCTGAAAAAAATGTTCGATTGTCGTAAATCAAAATTCTTAGAAAAGATGAAACTTCAATAATTTTGCATATCGAAGCAAAATGGTCTAAATGGTTCATAACATATCAAAAAAAATTCTGAAAAACTGATCAGACCACGGTACAAATCTTTTTGATACAGCCTGTATATTCTTTATTTGACGTGGACAAGACAAACCAGACTGGTCATATGGAAGGGGAAAAAAAGAAAAAATCACAAAGGCAGGTAGGCTGTGAAGCAAGGCATTAATTCCAGAATAGCAACATTAAAAACCCACTGGCTAATCCATTTCATACTAGTCAGCACAGTATGAAATTTAATTGAAATTTATGCCTATTTTGTCCATCGTGCTATAAAACCTCATTAATGTCAGGCTGACATTCCTTTTCTGTTTGAAGCATTGTATGCTGACTCAATCTGAGACTAGTATACTAGTCCCAGACTCAATCAGCATGCAATGCTTCAAATACAAATGGAATTTATAAATGGACCCCTTTGTGACATTTATGTCAAAGTTGTAATTTTGGAATTATTGTTATGCTTGCTACCTGATTATCGTTAAAAAAACCAGAACAGCTGTATGATTTTAAAATTGAAATACAAATATAAGTTTAAAATGCAAACAATTAGGAATGCATGGAATTTTTAACATGAAGGCGAGTTAACTGTTCTGTCACCCAAGTTTCCAATTTGTGGGGGTCAAGATTATGAATTTTGTTTGATTGAAACTTGGGGAATGTCTGAAATTCACGGCCTGTGGCGTTGACAGTGAAGAGCGACTCTGAATGCAATTCACTGACAAACGTTGCAATTTCATCTGACCAATCTGGTTTCTTATGTCTACCAATACCAGTGAACAGCTCCATATCATGGTCAAATGCATGGAGCAGTTCATCCAAAACTTGTTTGGATTGCCCAATCCTCTCTATCAGCTTCGTTGTCAAGTTCGGCCCACTTCTCCTCAAGTCGTCTTTGACATCCTTGTTCAAAAACTCCAAGAAGATGTCAAGTGATATGTTGCGCCCAATACCACCATGCACATTGACTGTACGGTTGAATATCATTCTTGCCGCCATTCTAGGGGTCAACACACCATATATCTGTGCAATTAACCTGAAACTTATTATACGGTAATTGATATGACGAAAGCAATGGAACTGAACAAAGTCATACCGCCAATGGAGAACAATTCGTTCACCATCGGCTTCCCTAACAGCATCAACCCTAGCTATATCCAACAAACCTTCTCTTAAAAGACCACAAGTGTAGTTATGCTTGTGGTCTTTGTGATCACTACCTGGTTTTGGATCGGTGAATGACGGAAGAACACCATGGGGGAAAACAAAAGTATCAACAACGGCTGCACAGACTTTGTTGAGATACTTTTGTTTTACCTCCAGGGTATCCTTCTCTGATGGAAGATCAGAGGGAGATTCTTCAATTTTGTCTATCCCCATGACATGCATCAAAGCAAGGACAACATGTCCATGGGTGACAAATTGAAGAAACTCCCTATCGTCATTCACCGCATCCTTGACCGATGTCTTCACCCCACGGCGATCAAATAGCTCCTTAAGGTGGCATAAGGTCCCTTTCTCTCGCATAGATTTTGTATTATAGAACGTTGTGAAGACATCCTGTACAAAAAAATAAAATGAGCGAACAATACAGTATTTAATATAACAACCTAAGCAGAAAATATCATGGTATTTGTTTTATGAATGCATGCGTGGGTTACTGGGTATGCTATAAATACTAATCAGGTCAATTTGATAATTTGATAATAGATACTGCATAGCATAAATTGAGTCAAGGTTCTACTGTTAACCAGGGTTATCCATAGACGGTAAATAGAAACTGTCTATGGTAGTATGAAGCACAAAAATTATGCCTCCTATTTATGGTGTGAGTACGCGTGATGACATAAAAGTACGTAAAGCACTTGCTTGGAAGGTCTGCAATGCTCTGAACAAAGTGTGAAAATGGCCAGCCTCTGTCGAAAAATCAAAATCAGGCTTTTCCAAGCTACTGTTCAAAGTGTTCTACTGTATGGAGCTGAGACATGGACCATCACCAACAGACTAGAAATCTCTAGATGGATGCTACACTAGAATGCTGAGAACTGCACTCAACATTAGTTGGAAAGATAAGGTACCAAACAAAGACCTGTATTGAAACTTACAAAAGGTATCAGAAAACATCACAGATCGAAGGATGAGATTTGCAGGGCATTGCATGAGAAGAGAAAATGAGATTGTGTTGACTATTTCCAATCATTAATTCCCTCACATACTACCGTATATGCGAGGTCAAAATGCACATGCACAGTATTGTGTACATCTTATTTTAGAATGTAGAGCATCGCTAGAACACGTATTTGGATAAACGCGAGCACTGTGATTGACAATTATTTGTTTTGATCATAATCATTGAATTGCCCTTCATTATTGAAAAAATATCCTATGAGCCTTACTTGTAAAGTGATCACACCTTCGTGCCAATCCTCCGGTTTGGGTATTAGTCCCTCCAGCTTTTCTTTTGCGCCAAAGCCATCAGCTCGAGCCTTTTGGGCGGAATATCCTCTCGCGACAGAAAGGCCATCCCCCCCTAATGGCACCTTGTGCATGGTGCCGTCATCAGTCACTGGGCAGTAGTCCTGAAAAGTGGACATAACATCAATCATATCGCTGAGAATCATCTCGTCTTTCTCGAAGAGACCAAGTTTATTCTGAAAAGTATAAATATAATTGTGAGAAAAAGATATAAATGACTAGTTGTGTGGTGTATGTGTCTTAAGGAATTCTGATTAGTATCCCCCATCAAAGATGGGTTTCCATCTATGGGTGTTCTACTCATTATGAAGATAGCTGGCCGTATATAAACAACACTTTGTATTGAGTTCAAAGAAGAGCGCCTGAAATTATCTTACGCCTGGCTGATGTGATAATAGCATTTTATTCTTTTGTGAAATATCTGGAAAATAGTTGGATTAAAACATCCATGTTGCATATGTTACCCACCAATCAAGGCTCAAGGTAACAGGTTTTTAACCGGGAGCTACTTTTTTTCAAAAGTAGCACCTGGATCATGGGATTTATTGAGAACCGGGAGCTACTTTCAGTCTACCGAGAGCTAACTTTTTATTAAATCCAGCATGGCAGCATTGTCAACTCGAAATTAAATGTCTTGGGCAAGCTTCCCGATCGTCAACGGGTGCTGGTTTGGACAAAATATCAGCGTCCAGTTATTTTTCAGCATTACCGGACGCTATGGCAGAAGAACCGAGGGGTAAAAATCGCCCAGCGCCCGCTTATCTTGAGCCTTGCCACCAATGATATCAAATATCTTTATTATAGTCACCTGAGATGTCTCAGCTATAAACCCACACTCTCAGACCTTTTGCACAAAATGGGGAATGATCTTGCTATTTGTACATAGAGAGTTGAACCTAGAATAGTAATACTGCATACATTCTGTAGCTCAGATTTAGTTTGAATGTACCAATAAATTGTTTAAATATAAATAAAACACCTACCGTAAAAGGGTGAATAGGGACATGGGGTGAAAAAGGCAAATGGGAAAAAGTTTTTAAAATGTCACCCGGCCAGTTTGTGTACAGTAAAACGGGGTGAATAGGGACATGGGGCCCCATGTCCCTATTCACCCCGTTTTACGGCATGTTATGGAATCAGAATATTTGATGGAAAATGTTGACAGAATTGTATTACGTACCACGTCTGACTTCACCATAGATTCTTGCTGGTACTGATGGCTAATGTGCTGTGTCACTGCCGGCTGAAGACAAGACATGGAGGGTATATATTGTACACCAATACGACCAATCAATATCTGTTTGAATAGAATAATAATATTGTTAGTATTAATTGTCCCAGGGGGTGGTACTCATGTATAAAGGTTGTAATCATCTGTGTAAATCCACTCTAAAAAACTGCCCTACACAGATTCTCAAAGAAGGAAAAGGTGACAACACATTTTAAAAAGGATTATTGTTTGACAACTCATAGCAAAGGATAGGCCCTATCAAGAGCGTTCAGACTGAATTGAGTTTTGGAGGTAATTTTTTGATTCATCAGTTTAGTTTAGTAAATTTATCATATAGCCTTTTTATAGGCCTAACCATTTCGGGGTATTTTTACAATGATGACACATTCTATCGGCCCAAGCAACCCTTATTGCGGATTCAGGTGGGAAAATACAATTATTCTCTGATATTGGGGATTTTGACACCCTAGCACGGAACCGTATTGTGGTCGATAAAAGCACCCTAATTAACGTTTTTGTTCACGCAGATGATTGCAACAAAATACCTGACTGGTCAGGGTATTTGTCTTTGATTTACTCTTCTCTCCCAATGTACATATAAGGAAATATGTGATTATCACATCAATCCTTAGGCGAAGCACTAACAGACATTGGTGTGTTTTTTATTATTTTTATTTTGTCATCAATTTTGTCATCAATTTTTACGGCACCAAATGAGCTAGAATTTGAGCTGAACTTTAATAGTGTCCTTAATTTGAAAGATAATCAACTTAACAAAATCATGAGAAATAAATGATTGATCATTAATCAAACAAATAATAGTGTATCCAAGCGCTGATTCTTGCGATGCACTGCATACCAAAACAACACAACACTGTGCATTTCCATTTTGAAGATGCATAGTATGTGAGGGAATAGTTTGAAATGATCGACAATTATTTGTTTTGAAATTTGACTGATTATACAGGGACACCCGACGAGAAGTTCAGGATGTAGTAATACATAACATTAGCTGCTCCTCAGAGCTAGCTAGAATGCGCGGTATTAACTACATTTCCCAGCTAGGGCCGGTCAAAATACTCCTTTGGCAGCCAGAAGCCAAATTCCGTGAAGAATTTTGAAAGCTAGGGGAACGAGTGTTTAGACATATCAACCAGCTAGGATAATTTATTTATAAATTTATATTTCAGCTAAATTCATCGAATTTTCTGTTCTAAACATTAAATATATAATCCATAAAATCCATAAAACACAAATTTGATATCATTACCTCTCAAATTGATGCCAATTTTGCCAGCTAGATTGTCTGGATGACTTAAAAATCGTTTGCCAGACAGGAATTCATTTTATAAGAAAAAAGAACCAGCCAGATTCGAAACATCAGAGGAGCAGGTATTTGCCAGGAAACTTCGTTGGGTGCTCCTGATTATAGAATGTGTACCTTTATTTCTTCTTTTATCTTGATTTGGTCCTGATGACTCAACCACCAACTCTCCTGTGGCAATTGCCTGATGTCGTCCAGAATAGGACGATCATTCGGCAAATGCTCACAGTTCACCCTGTCCAACACACTATATGCTTGAATCATATTGTGTTGGACATTGGAGTTGGTGGTTGTCTGGTGTCTTGTGACTTTCTTTAGATTGGTGTTATCGAAAATTATCTGATACCATGGATGCAATGATGGCCGGATCTAAAAATGAAAATATAATGAATAATAATTACAAACATTGTTAAAATCTTTGTGTTCCTGTACTAAAATATAGAGTAACTTTCAGTCATGATGTTCAAATTGTAAAACTTTACTGAAATATGAGGGTCATTCAATAAGTTCTACCTCCTACCTCATAACTTTAATATTATATGAGCCAGTCTTAGTATCACATGATTGTAGCTTGGAACCTCAGCTGCAAATCCAATGTAAATTGATCTGAGTACTGCAGGGCTGTACTTTTCCGGACATGCAGTGAGAACCAAACCTCGATTTAGTGTGACGGAAACGGATGGACACAGCAAATAATCGCCGAAGTGCTTTTCAATTGGCCTATTGTAAGAGGCAAAACATACCTATTGATCAATTATAACCTTTCTAAATGTCAGATATCTCTTTAACAGACTGTAAACAATAAAGTTGACTGATTGGATTGGAAAAAATATGCCCTCTGATTAGCCAGGTCAAGGTCAGGACAACCATTAAGTTTACCCCTCCCCTAGAGAACCCTCATATTTGACTTTCATGAGAACTAAGCGATCTTCAAGGATTCTGTGTGAACATAGGAATACACTATTTGTCCTCTGGACAGTGACGTAACTTTTCATGCGCACGCAGCATTTACGCGTCGCACGCTTATTTATTTGTCCGTCTTTCTACGATTGTGTGTGTACGTCAGCGTCTTGAGTAGATGTGTGCATTTTATGTGCTGCAATTAGTATAATATGCAGTTACGTCAATGTCACTGGCAGTGTTAAAGTTGTCATGCATATTACTTACTCCATTGTTGTTTATATCAAAGATAAAAACTGGCTCTGCTTGATCAGCAACACCAACGCCATCCTGTTCTTCTACAGCTGCCTCAACACTAGCCAAATCTTCTGATTCCTGTAAAACATAAACAAAACAGTTATCCATATTATCACAATTAATTATACATTAATTATTAGAAGGGGTAATGTTTGAAACATCTGTGAAACATCTGTGAAATGGTTCTATTAAAAAAAGTGAATATATACAAATGTTACAAATTATTCAAACTAAAATGAATTAAGTGGCAATGTTGCGAAATTTCCTTTAAGCCAGCCTTTAGAAATCTTCTGTTTGATCTGTGAGATAAACTAAAATTATAAATAAATAATATAGACTGATGTTGATGTGTGCGCGGAGTGCTATTGTGAACACAGACCCGTGTACCTTTTTGTGTGAAAACTCCCCCCCCCCCCCCCACCCACCCCAATTTCCCAATTTTTCTGAAAAACGGCCCATTTCCCATTGTGTGAAGCATTTTTTTCTGGCCGTTTTGGTCTAAAACATGAAACATGTCCTAACCCCCCCCCCCCCCTCTCAAAATTGTCTGAGATGACTAAAAAAAATAAAAATTGGGGGGCAACCTTTTACGATTTTTTTGGTACCAATGTACCTTTTTAAGGAAAATACGCTTGCCCCCCCCTAAAAAAATCCTGTTTACGGGCCTGTGTGAACATATCAACATTTGCGCAAGTGCATTGATTTGTCTAATTTTTCAAGAAACAAAACATACGCATGTATTGACCTCATTCATACACGACACTATACAAATCAAAATTCACATTTTAGGCATAATTTATCTATGTAAATACGAATAAAAACATATATTAACAAGTTTGCACAGACCAACAGTGAAAATCAGCAAACCCACAGTTAAAACAAATCCGCGCTACAGTACAAGAAATGCCATTCAGCCGTGTGATATGATGTTGTATGTTACTTTAGGTATGCAAGCCTGTATATATTTTCGCGGATGAGGACTAATTCACGAAATTCGCGGAAATAAAAACTCACGAAAATTTCTACTTTTACAGTATTACATTGGCTTATATGCATGATTCTAGCCAAATCTATGGCTAGTGAAACTCCATTTTACATGCCAGGATTGAGATCAATAGTACTTTTTATGATTATATCCTTGTAATATACTCCCTTTCATAGTTCCTTGGAACGTTATTTCACGCGAACTTATTTTGTTGTTATTCATGAATAGCATTAAGGTCACGCGCCCACAATCAGGACGTGTCACGATTTCACGATTGACCAATTAGGATGCGCGATTATTTTTTTAAAGGGACCAGTACACACTTCCTGTCATAATTGCATGGTGAAATTTGTAGCCTAAACCAAAAATTGAAAGTTTTAAGTTATGGATATTCTAAATATCTCAAATATGTTATTACTTACATCAATGTGAACAAAATCATGGGTTGTGTCTGGATCCTCTTGTTGAACAATGTCATTAACAGTCTCTACACCATTTAGATCCTAAAAATATTAATAACAAATATTTGTATTTCGCATTATCCACTGAGCATTCTGGAGCTAAATTACTTGTTGATCTCACTATACTGAATTTAAGGGAGCCATTGTTCTTTGGTAGGTTGACTCCCAAAATGTCATTTATCGTTATTGATTTTAATGATCCCCCTAAATGAATGTGATTATTTGTATGACTCCCTATACTCATATGTTGATAATTTTATAAAAAGGCCTATCAAAGAAAGTGACAGCCCCTTTAAGAGAAATAGGGTTAACTTCCCGGGGGGGGGGGGGGGGGGGGGGCACTCAACCTTTTTTTGGGTAGGGGTGTGCCGCACAGGGTCTCAAAAAGGGGGGCTACAGAACTGAACTGAGTGGATTTTATGACGAAAAATAGGGTCTTAGGAACTGATTTTTCAAAAAAGTAGGTCTTGAGAACTGGCCTATAGTTTAATTTTGATTAGCAAGAACGCAAATTTTTGATTTTGTGTTGGTTTTAGAGCAAAATTTGGGGCTTTGGAACGCAAAATTTCGCGGGAGGGTCTTCAGCGCGGCACATACCTATACCATTTTCAAATGTCAGTGCCCCCCCCCCCGGGTTAACTTCCATCAGAAAGAATTCTGATATATACTACAAATCACTGGAAAATCAAGAACAGCCACGTAGGAATTGTTTTCCAAATTTGGGTGGGGCAAGGGGCTACGCCACTGCTTATACACAGGCCTACATTATCTAGAAATTAAATACTATAGCATTAAACAACATACACTTACATTATGTACATAGGAATGGTCATCATGGAGATGGCTGTCTCGACAGGGAAGGTTGTAACAATGTTCAGTTACATTAACTGCTGATTGTTCTGGACGATCCTCTTCATAAATGATGTCATCAACCTGTGAACATGGATATAGTGGTACATGACACATTTAAAACTTTATGATTTATAGATAAATAAATGCGTATGTGTTGTTTCGAGAGAAATTAGACAAATCAATGCACATGCTCTGATGTTGATGTGTGAATAATGGCACGACCCCGCAGGGGGAGTGCTATTGTGAGCATATCAACATTTGTGCAAGAGCATTGATTTGTCTAATTTTTCAAGAAACATACACGACACTATACAAATCAAAATTCACAATTTATACATAATTTTGATCTATGTAAAAACAAATAAAAACATGATAACAAGTTTGCTAACACCTGCAGTGAATCAAAACACAGTGCGTAGTGCATGCATTGAATGGGGCACACGCGGAGTGCATTAGACACTTTCAATGCACTCCAGGTGTTTTAGTTTCTTGCTTTATGATTGGTTCGACACTACTAAGAGTGTATGAATTATAGCCAGTGGCATAACCAGGGGGGGCATTTCCACCTCCCCCAGTCAGAGACCATGGCCTCCGATGCCCCCCCCCCCCCCCCTCAATAAAATATGACAAAATACAATAGGCCATGCACCACCTGATTCCCCAAATTGAAATACCTAGTTACGCCACTGATTATAGCCTATGAGCTGATGTCTCGTACACAAGGGTCCTGATTTAAAAAAATCATACTTTGTTTGTCTATTAAACAAGTGTATTTACTAAGCTTGTAAGTTCATGTTATTAAAACAGATCTGTCATTGGATTGGTAGATTGCGTGTCATATGGCAATGGTTATTTGTCCCATTTTATGAAAAATAATCTTTTTCATTAGCTATACACCATTATCCATGCAATTGGTTACATTTATTTTGCATTTCTTTTTCATATGTTATTCCATTGCACGCCTCGTTCCAAATATTGTTCATATAAATGTTATTCCAAAGATCATGAAAGCTATCATAAATAAAATGTTACATAAGTCATAGCTATAAAGTGCTCACCTCCATAGGGATTTCAACCCAATCAACATCGTCAAGGTCCCCTATTGTCTCTGTGGCTCCAAGGATGAGACTGTTGGTTAGTGGTGCCTGAATTATATACAAAATAGTTGGAATTTGTCAAAAAGAAAATAATAATAATTATTCTTACAAAATGTATGTTTCTTAAATAACAGTAAGGCAGCATGTAACTGCAAGTTACATAAGGATCGACATGAGCCAGTGCGGGATTCAAACCTGTGACCTTCGAACAGTTATCAAATGCTAACCAATGAGCTAATAACAGGTCAAACCATGATCGCTTATTAAAATGATTCATTTGAGTTTTAAAAAATCTTACGAACAATAAAATAGGGCCCATCAATTCAAGTCACATAGGGCCCAACAGTACATCTTTAATTCATACAGCGCTTTGACCAATCCTGGAAAGGCGCTATATAATCCAGATTATTATTATATCCCCGATTATATCACTTCTTGAACATTTCTTGAAAATTCAGCTTAGCTCAATCAACACAAATTTTGTGTATGTAAATTAGGTCTTTATTGGGACAATTTTCAAACAATAACGTGAACGTTAGTCAAGTTACCAAAAAAATAGTGATTTAGATCAAACTTGAGAGTAAAAACTAAACAACACAATATCACATTTGTGAGACACTGAATATTTCAATATGGATGTGCCTTGATCTTGTAAACGGCACTAGTTTCAATAGGCACACTGGAGATAAATAGAATCTCTAAATCTTTGACCCAAGAGAGAAATATCAATATCTTTTATAATTAGCTATTGCTATTGAAGAATAAATGATCAGCCTTGTACAGGCCAAATATTTCCAATGCTTACCATCATGTTTTCCTGAAGCTCTAGAGCTGTCTTCCACCCTCTCGTCTTCCTATCAAAACCAACACACAACGCATCAACTAATTTGAGGGTGGTTTTGCGAGATGGCACCATGCCAAACAACTGCAGCCGCCTGAACATCTATGCATGATTTATAAACAAAATAATTGCATTATAATTAACTTGATTGTGGTTCGATCTGAACAAAAATATATTTCAGTACTACCAATAATCAGTTCAATCACTTTTCAATCCGAGCATCCAAATGTTGAAAGAATGTGCAGTGATGCAACGTACTGTGCGTTTCATTACAGCAAGGGTCGTACAACTGCTATTGGGATCCACACGGACGCATGGGAATTATTTGAAATGATCGAGAAATATTGAACTGCTTATAGTGATGGAAGGACCCACTCATCCGACCCCCCCCCCCCCCCCCCCCCCCCCCCCCCCCCGGACACACATTTTAAGACGGATTGAACAACAGGCATGACCAAAAGACCAAAAGAAATTTGTGATGAATTTTGGTTCATTTAATACTAGGGTTTTATTGGAATGAATGCATGAAGAATAATTTATAGGGATTCGTGTAGTCTGTCCTTATTTATAAAAATAATGGCAGATTGTTACAGGTTTCTATAATACAATTAAGGGATAAGTTATTATATCTTTAGACATAAGATGTACAGGGTGTCCCAAATATCTATGCACGACTTTGAAGCTTTGTATGTCACAAAATATAAGTCGTATTGAAAATATGAATACATATTTAGAAAGAGGAGATTTGGGAAATAATGTTGATACCAAACATTGGAGTAACTTCTGCTTGTAATGCTACCCTAGATGTAAAATATGTATTACTGCAAAAAATGTAATTTTATACTTCTGAGGAATAAAGTTCATAAATCAATACCTATTGAGATTAACAAAAAGACGGGTAGAGTTGGTTACACGCAAAGTGATCCGTCAATTGTAATATTTAAAATTTTACATTACAGTGATCCCATCATAATAACAAACTATATAACACATAATTTTCGTTTCTATAGTGAAATCTAGTTTAAATGCTTTCCATTTATACAGAGACGTGTGCTAATGCAAAAACACATCCTAAAAAATTGAATAACGTAACAGAAAAGTGAACACACACATCACACAGCGAATAGATCTCTTTGGACTTTTGGCTACTGCATGGCTTATGATATCAATGTGACTTGTTGATCTACCAGTCTTTTTTCTACCACATCGAGACAAATCATGCGCAGTTCCTGTGTTCAAAAATGTATCCACCAACTTAAGAATGGATATTCTTCCTGGTGCGCGTTTCACTTTCAAATGTTTTCTGAACTTTTGTTGAGTAAGTTGAACTGAATTTGTTTCAGCGTAGACTCATAAAATTTGAATTCGCTGATCTATGCTGTAAACCATCTTGAATGAAGACTTTTGCTGTGCAATGTTATCTACTTCGCCTATTTATTTTGTGAGTGGCCGAGTTTGGTAATAACATTAATGTTGCAATAAGCAGTGAACTGTGACTAATGCGCAACGTTGCTTTCATACCGTTAATTTATGCGAACCTGTTTTTAGCAACAAGGTGTGGTATTTGGTATGGGTGGGTCTTACATGGCTAAAAACTTTCAACCAGTTTTATAATGTTGTGGGTTCACCAATATGGTTGTTTTTGGTATCAAAATAATTTCCCAAATCTCGTCTATCAAAATATGGTTACATTTATACCATCTGATTTATATTTTATGAGATATTACTCTTCAAAAACGTGCATAGACTTTTGGGACACCCTGTACAAATGATTGATACGCTGTATTTACCAAACTCCTGAGCTGACCCTTCCACAACAGCAGACCAACCATCTTTTGAAAAGCGTTGCATCTGCTGTTGCGACTTTGTAGTAGTAAGGCGGCTGCAGCAAGTACACGTGGCTTCGCCATCTCCTGTTTTCTAGGGCTGGCCACAGCATGTAGGAGTTCAACGAGCGAGGGACACCGGTCCCTCAGCTCGTTGTATGCATCGGCGAATTTGAAGCATGGCTTGTCTCTGTCTTGAGCTGTCTGACAGTAGTATCTGTATAAAACAAATTTCTATAGCATAATTATTGATTTTGACAAAGATATTGAATGCAATATTTGTAATTAAATTGTTAGTCAAAACCACTGTTCTTTTAACAATTTAACCTCAACCTCCACACACTATTCACTATCGAAGTGTTACATGTAAACCGATTATCACTATAGTAACTGGATCACGTTTTCGGGCCCTGAACACCGATCCAAATGAGCCGGTACAAGTCAATGGGTGAGCTAGCATTCATAAAGGTGCGTGATGCAGTTACCAGGGAGTTATAATCACTTTTATAGTGAATAACCACTGCTAAAGTGTTACAAGGTTAAAGTATTGATGGCTTTTTACTTATAAGTTTGAAGTAAATATTTTTTTTAAGTACATGGTCAATTATACTAATAATCACAATTCTATCAATTCAAAAAATACTTGTTGCAAGCTCACATCATTCATCCAAATGTTGAATGCAAATATATATTCGGCTATATGTACCATTGCAAAGAATTCATGGAAATTAATCAAAGTGATTGATACATAATTATTGCATTGATAAGATGTGAACACATGAGAGCAATGAAGTTGTTTTGAGTTAATACTAAACTCTTCATAAATAGCCTGATTAAAATTGAATATGAACACCACCACATACAGGGTGACCCAGAAAATGTTGAACCCAAAAATCACAAACTAATTAAAAATGAAAATAAATAAATATGGCATTCTGTTTTCAACAGATATGTAAACAATTTATTCAGCTTTCTGGAGAACTTTAGATCATGTAAATTGGCCTTACTAAACTAAAGATAAACTTGAGTGTGTGACAGGGGGTGTTTTCACCCTTTTGTAAAAGTGAAAAAATGGTAACTTGGTTCAGATATGAACTTAATTCTGTTCCTAAGTATCTTTTCTTTGATCTGTATAATCAAATTAACATTTTCAAATGAAGTCAGAGGGACACTTCAGTTTTTGTTTGTATTGATCTTTAAACAATTCACTTCTGATATATACATTACATGTAGTCACAACAAAAGATCCCGATAAAAGTAAAAACAAATCGGAAAGACCTTAGTGATATATTTTTTATACTATCACGATCACACGACCATCACTATTTGAAGTTACATACCTGCTCTCCATTTTGATTTTGGTAGCCATTGTTCTCGTCAAACATGGTGCACTACTGGGTAGCTTTGCTATCGATGCATATGCTTTAGCATACTTACTTCGACAGAGCCAGCGCACTGTCTGCTTGGCTTTCTTGGGCACCAATGTAGTAACGTCATCACATGAAATCTAAATTTATTCAAAATTGGGGGAAAATATTCATATGGTCAGTATAAATCTTGATTCAATGGACCTCACATAATCTTCTGGCCACAGTTCGACATACGTGGGCGCACTTCGATCATGCTGCGTACGCATGCTTGAACTCACAAAATACTGCCAACCAACAACACCAAAGCACCTGATTGGTCATATTTAAACTGAAGCCTTTTTAACGATCGTCACGCTGCGCCGTATCCACCAACGCAGTGTTCCTGCTGCGCCATAACCACCAACGCAGTGGGGCGTGATGGTGCATGGAAAAGCTCATGAGTTTTTTGAAGTTCTCACGTTTGAGCACCAACCAATCAGAGCCTTGAGGTCGAGATGGCGTAGTGCGCACAATGGATAACCATTGCACCGTTTTTGGGTGAGGTTGAGCAGGCGTACTTTACACGAGCTCAACCTCATGTGACGTGGGCCCATTGCACCACTTGCCCAGCACTTTTATTATACCTTTTTACAAACCAGTTTGAGGCATGCCATCAAGTCAGGTGTTCTCACATGGTAATCAAAATTTATCTTCGTAAAATTAGACTTTTTTTACACATTTTTTGACCGCACAAACAACTTTCCATGCATGTGCCTGATATATATAGCGGTCAATTTTAATTGACCAATCACAATGTGTGGTCATTTTTGACGCTCATCCGCATGCACGGATTGTTGGGATTATGTCCTTGCGCCATCTGATGATCAGCGTGACCATGGCAGTGTTGCATGCCTGTAGTTGTAGTATGTTGCAAACTGCGTTAAGCTGTTAATGTTATATGAACGCGACCGCTAGGATCACGACGCTAGGACCAACAATTATTTTAGTCTACTTTATAAACAAAACAAATATTTGTTAATTATCACATAGCGTCACAATTCTATCATGGTCCCATCCCATGTGCCTGGTGCGTATCACGACGCCTGTTGTCTTATTGTAATGCAGTGCATTGCAAGATGATGTTCAACCTTGGGATGAACGTAAGCGCTCAGGTCATGATGCTGCGGTCGACAATTTTTTTTCGATTGAATTTATAGGCAGGGGCAGAGTTGAGTTATTTTTAGCAAATTTGCGTGGCAGCAAGTGTTTCAAAAGCAAAACATTCCATGCACGCACTCAACGCTGAGCGTTACGCACTTAAATCGCAGTATGCACAATGTGCGGTTGCCTTAATTGATTGATCTGCACAAGTTGTTTTCACCGGCATTTGATTGTTTTCACCGGCATGACGTAGGTCTGCCCCGTCCTATAAGAATAAACAAACAGCATGGCAGCACCTAAACCCTAGGAATATGCCCATACAATTCACCATGACATAGGCCCTATATCCGGCTTTATAATTGAATCAACACATTGAAGCAGCGTAATGCATACATTGCGTGATAATTTAGGGGCGATCATCTTTGTGCTGCTTGCATGTTGTTTGTTCAATTATAAATTGGACTAGGCCTATAGGCTATAGCCTAGGCCTAATCAAAACAAATAATTGTTGACCATTTCAAATCATTCCCTTGTGTGTGTGACATCTGCGTGACCACGACAGCATTGCACACCAGACGTTGTGTTTGGAATGCAGCGCATCGCCAGACCGTGTTAAACCTTTGGATGAAAGTGAGCGCTCGGTTCATGACGCTCTGAACGACAATATCATTTGTTTTGATTAGGCCATGATATCATGACTATGAGGTTTAAAGTAGTCTTAGCCTAGACCTAACTTTAGTAAGCTTACTCAAACCATTAATATTAATTATTATGTTAACATGATAACTCCTTGCTCAAACTGAATCCCTAAAAATGATAAAGATCTAGCCTACCATAAATAGGCCTATCTGTGACTTAATAGGCTTCGCTCTGCTCTGATCATACCGCAGTGTTTCCATCTTGTTCATGTTTTTCTAACTTCTAAGCTTTTTTGTTTTGTTTTTCTGTCTGGTGCAAGCCTGGTCGTAGCCCAGTCGTTTTACGAGCAAAACAACCCCGACACCGGCGCAATTATTTTTGTGTACATAATCATTATGTACATAAAAATAATTGCGCCGATGTCGGGGTTGTTTTGCTCGAGCAAAATGCACTGAATATTAAGATGATTTTTTAACAAATCAACAAATTTCACTAGGTCTAGGATCATGTTGTATGACAGAAAAAGAAATCGCGACACGGGCCAAACATTGCGACTGGTTTGTTTATTTTGATATTATAATTTGGAGGAGGGGCCGGAGGCAGTACATGTACAACGGAACGGAAGTAAACGAGTGTGACGCCGCCGCGCCGTGTCGAATATACACACGAATTACACGATTTCTTTCGTTCGAATGACTATCGGACAGGCCTGTTGTGAAATAAAAGCACACTTACAACCATCCTTCCAGTCAATTTCCTTTTCTTTGACTTCCTCACACCATCTCGCTCGTCGTTGCCCCGCTCTGCATTTTCTACTTCTTCTTCGGAAACGTCATCTTGAGAATGAGATACCTGTGGTGGTCGCGGCGCCGGTCCATCTTCATGTTTTCTGGCATTCAATGTCTGTAATTGATGGGCGATGGTGGTGATCGATCTACTGCAAAGTCTGCAAACCCGTATTTTATTAGAGTGGTATTTGCCCTTAACGTCATAATATTGAATGTAGGCGTCTAACAAATCTCCCTTCAAGATTCTGAAACTTTGTTTTGGTTTCCGTGTGTCACCATACGCTGGTTCCCTGCGCTTATGGTCTTCCACACACACGGCCCGACACTAACCATAGGCGCAGGCGGGTGCTGTTTGTTTCGATACGTTGATTGGCTAATCAGAAATGACGTATTTCTGGGGTCAATCAAAACGTACCAAAACGTACTTCAGATACATGTACATAGCAACGGACTTGAACCCGGAAATAAATTGATCATTCATAAGAAACTAAACACGCCGATCAACTACAAATAGTAGCGATCATATTGTTAATAAATGTTATTATAATCTTATAATAGAAGATCAGCTAATGAGCCATCTTTTTCAGACAAGCCGGCAGTCGAGTCGTCAGCGATTCCAAACAAAACTCATCATAATCTCATGTAAGAAAATGTCGAATGATGAAGGCTTTAGACTAGCCTAGGGTAGAGTAGAGCCAGGCAAAAACATTAAAAAAGCGAAAAAAGTAAGCTTATAATATAAAATATTATATTATAAATTAGTACCTCAAGTCATACTTAGAAGTTAGAGTAATTTGGTCATCAGTTGGTTTTGTTCATCATAGGGCATCGGCCTACTCAGTCATAGGGTATTTTCCGTTTTCCGGGGTACATTACATGTAAATTGTAATGAAGGTAACCAACCTTTTTATGATGCAGCACTTGCATTATGACTAGCGCTCTCTAGTCTAGACTCTAGTCTTGCTAAACACACAGGCTAAATTGTAGTAATTTTGCAAAGTAATGTGCATTAGCCTTAGGCGACAAAAAAAAAACTGTTCCAAGTGACAAATGGACCTCATACAGGTCCCTTGGGTTTGGGTCGGTGGTTAGTTTTTTCATTCGAAGTTGTTTTTTAAAAAATCAGGAATTTTCAAAATTTATTATGTGTTCCCCTTTACTAGCCTTTTTTTTGTCCCCTGATGCTGCAATTTTGGTATTGTAGTTTAGGTGCATGGCACACATCAAACCGTACTGGGGTAAGGTACAACTTGACCTATATAATGTAGATCAAGTTAGGTGGTTCGATTCCATCACCAGTTATTGTATGTGCCTGCCTGTACCGACACTTGATACCTTGTTTATAGAACATAGCATTTAAATTTAAATTTAAGGAGAGCATGTGCGGTCTAGTGGATAGGACACAGGTCTCACAATACAAAGGTTGTGAGTTCGAGTCCCCGCTAGGTCCAACATGTCTGTATCCTTGGGCGAGGTACTTAGTCTCAATTGCCTTGTGGTTCGGAAGTCACATAGAAATGATCCTGTGTATCGGAAGAGCAAAAATCAGAGCACGTTAAAAGGTCACAGATTCCTTCGTAAAGAGTAGGGATCATCCCGGTCTGTGGCCGGCTGTACACACATTGTCCCAAGGAAACAGGGGCCTTGGCGTTAATATCCTGACTTTAAATAAAAGGAAGATTGTAAATCTTGTCCCCGAGTGTTCTCAAATGCCCTTCACTTTCAATACTGATTTGTGGTACATTGATTGGGTACATGTTTGCCCAAACAAGAGTTGAAAAAAGTGGGTCGGTAGGTCGATTACCTTTTATTCTTTCTTTTTTTCTTTTTGGCTTCAGACACATAGTGAAGAAAAATACAATACAATTTGATTTTAAATTAAAACCCTAACCTTCTTACACTACGATTCACTACGGCAAAAAAACAATGTCCACACGCATGCATTCGAATCGATGACGTCATCAACCAAGCTGATATGTGTGTACGAAATCGCTGCCCGGGTGAGCGTTGGCAGCAGGCCCGTAACTAGGGGGGGGGGGGGGGGGGGGGCGGGGGGGGGGGGGGGGGGGGGGGGGGGGGGGGAAAGTCCTTTTTTTTGTACCAATGTACCTTTTTTTTGTACCAATGTACCTTTTTTTTGTACCAATGTACCTTTTTTTGTTACAAATGTACCTTTTTTTGTGAAAACGCCCCCCACCTACCCCAATTTTCCGAAAAAAAAAACCCATTTCCCATTTTGAAAAGCGTTTTTTTCGGGCCGTTTGGGACTAAAATTGGGTACCAATGTACCTTTTCAAAAAAATACGCCCCCCCCTAAAAAAATCCTGCTTACGGGCCTGGTTGGCAGGTTAGCTGATTGGTTACGGACGGCGTTGCGTGGTAATCGGAGTGTCCAGGGGTTTAATCCTAGGGGTTTCGCAGCGATTATTTGGTTTAAAAATCATATTTTGTCCCCTCCCCCAGTTTCCACACCGTAAAAACATAGCCTGGCCAGGGGCGTACCGCGGCATGTGAGCCAGGGGGGGGCAGAAGTTTGTCGACCCGACAGTAAATTTTCGTAAAAGGTTGCCCCAAAATTTTTCCCAGTCAGTTTTGACCGGGATCACCAAACTAAATCTCTGGGAACCTGCCGGGATTCGATCCGGGGACCCTCCATTCTCAAGCCCCACGTCCCACCCACGGCCCTCAACTACACATTCGCACAGTATACTGCGCTCACCATATAGGCTCGGTGGACTACGTCATCGAAAACCGGCTACGCATGCGTTTGGAGAGGGACTTTGGAGATTAGCATTTTTTAGCACTCAGGGGGGTTAGGGTAAATAGAACACACAAAAAACCTGTTGTAAAGTATTACATCATCTTGGATAAGTTAGCAATTATGAGATGTCGCATTTCATCATTATTTTGTAGGCCTTGTTATCAGCAACATCTTCAATTTAAAATAATGCACACAATTTAATGTTTTTGTATTACAATTTGTTCGGGCTTTTGACCTCCTTATTTTGAGGTCTGCTATGGGGAGCGAATTAGTTTTATGCTACCTATAATTATTATAGCTCTGACACAGGTGTTTGGTGAATGTCAAATAAAATACAATTATATACTCATCATTCAGTTAACTTCATGATGCATTCTGACTTCTCACTAAACTAGTATTATATCTTCAAGGAGATTTTTGAAATGGTTTTTAATATCAAAACAACCGGGCCGGGCGTCCTACCATATCTGAGAGATCGGTTTGCCCATAGCACAAGGATTTGTCATCGCCTAATGGTATCCAGTGTCAGTACAGGCACGCAAAACTTACTGGTGATGGAATCGAACCACCCAACCTGACCTACATAATAGGTCAAGCTGTACCTTACCCCAGTACGGTTTGATGTGTACCATGCACCTAGACTATAATACCAAGCAGACATTTTTTGCAGCATCAGGATTAGGGGACAAAAAAGGCTTAAAAAGGGAACACATACATTTTGGAAATTCATGATAATTTTAATAAATTATAAGGGAGTGTTCATAAATACCGGTACTTTGGTGGGGTTGGTTGGAAATTTTTAAGTCTCTGGAAAACAATTCTTGATCCCCCAAACACCAGTAATTTTTTTCTTGATCCCCCTTTTTATGTTGAGTTTTTCTTCTTCTTGATCCCCTCCTGTATGTCTAAGTTACCGAGCATTATTAGATTTGACCACGCACTAAGCATGTAACTGTAAAAATGGGTTTTTTTATGTGCAAAGTGCAGAAAAAGTGTGGACTTTTTTGCATGCGCGAAGCGTAAAAAAAAATTGGATTTTTTTTTTGTATCCCCTCTGTTACCGATAATTACAATTTTTTTGAGGGGCCCTCCATTTTTCCAACCCCCCAACCAAGGTATTTATGAACACTCCCTTATATTTGTTTCATATTCTTTGGTAGATTAGTATTACATGTAATTTACTTACATATTGTAACTCTTTCTTTCCACCTACCCTTTTTAAGCCTGGCACAAGCACTATGCTTGTACAAGCAATTTGCTTGTGCCTGGTCTCTAATTCATCACTCAAGTCAATGGTTCTCCCAATCAGTCCATTTAGCACGCCTTCAGTGTATTTCAATTAAGATGAAACTATAATGGGGTGGGTGGAAGTGCATTGGGGGTGAAACTGTAGTGGGCAGGGATAGCACTGGGTCCAAAATGTGAGAGGTCCCATGACATTTTTCAGGACCCCGTAGGACTTCAAAAAACAAATTTAAGGGGTCCCCCAAGAAATTGAGGGGTCCTGAAGTTTGGGTATTTAAAAAATTTACTTTTTTACGGGCAGTTTTAATGAATTTATATTGTGAGCAAAGGATGGATATGTAATTTACAGAATTTCTTAAGGTTTCCATTTCCACACATCTTCAAATTTAAGGGGTCCCTTCAATTTTGATCAGGACCCGCAAGTCTTTCCAATTTGAAACCTGACGCGTCACTATTAGAAAGTGAGAGGTCTAGGACGCGCAGATGCGTCAGAATGCGACCCCTGGTAGTGGGATGAAACGGTATTCCTAAAAAAATAATTATTAATAGTTCAGTCGGTTCCAAATTGGCAAAACCTTTACAGCAGCAAATGAATTCAGAAGAGCGTCACGCATCATAAAACGCTGGCATGGTTTAATATGGCGCGCAATGGTGCAGTGTCATTGTATGCGTGACGCTTGCGTATGCCAAAATCGAGCTTATACGCTTGGATTACTGTTGCGCACGTATAGTTAAAAACCGAATATTTCTCGGCAATTTCAAACTGATTGAACTATTTATAGGACGAAACGGTTTTGGGATGAAACGTCTTGAACATGTATTTACGCCAGTGGTTCCCAACCTCTGGGTCGTGACCCCTATTTGGGGTCGCGACCGTACTTTGTGTGGGGTCGCTAGCCTAATTTAACAAAAATAAAATGCTTTTATAATGTTGTATCGTAGTAACACATGTGACTCTGTTCTGTGAGGGGTTGCGCCAGGGCGGTGCCACTGTACACAAACTCCCATTGCCGAGATTGAAGCCTTTCTAAGAGGTACATTGCGCGCCCTCATTATGCAAGAGGTACATCGCGCGTCTCAATGTCCCTTATAAGGACTTCCGTGCTGTCAATCATAGCGTTGTCAAGACAACGCTTCATCCCAAGAGGTACATCGCGCGTACTCACGCCCACATGCCCATATATGGGGAGGCTTCAATTTTGCGATTCGAATGTCCTCTCCCATTATATAAACTCCCTGGTTGCGCTCTGATGCTGGTTTCTAGAATGGGGTCACCACCAGAAAAAGGTTGGGAACCACTGATTTATGTGTTCATTAGTCCATGCTACTATAATCAAAACAAAAAATTGTCAATCACAGAGTCATGATCTGAGCGCTCGCCATCATTAAAAACGTTGAGCGTGTCCTTGCATGCAGTGCATTCAAAAACAGTCACAACATGGCGTGGGGTCTTGCTGATTAGGGCTGCGATTGGTCAATTACCTATTTATTTACAAGTACATCACATCTTCCATTTTTACTGCGCCCTTGCCATTGCGAATGATGCGATTACGCACCAGTTGCATGGGACGCTGGGGAATCGTATACGCTGCGATCAGTCCGACAGTTACATTTTTACAAAATGCCACAAAATATTGTGGGGTTTTATTGAAATGCTGGGCATTTTTTTTGCAATATAGGCCTAAATACAATCAGTTCCAAATTGGCGAGAAATATTCGGTTTATTACTTTATATCTATCCATGCGCAAAAAATAATCCAAGCGTAACAAGCAGGGTTGTAGCTAGCCACATTTTAGTGCCGGCTAAAATCACACATATTTATCGCCACTTTCTGGCATTCTCAGCCATTTTGTGGTATTTGATGTACACATTTACTCAATTTTTGAGTCTTAGAGCTGGTTAATTTGCCTGAAATTGCTGTGAGTGCCGGTTGTTTAGCCTTAGCGACCGGCACCGACCAGTGTAGTTACATCCCTGATAACAAGCGCGATTTGGGCATAGCCTAGGCCAGGCCTATGCAAGCGTCATGCATACAATTGACACTGCACGCCATATTGTGCCATGCCAACGGCAACGTTTTCCGTGCGACGCTCTTCTGAAGTCATTCGCTGCTGAACAGGTTTCGCCAATTTGGAACTGACTGAACTATTATAATTTAATATAGGCTAGCCTGGCCCTGAGACTGAGTGATATTTAAATAATCCGATTCCATCCAATTGCAAATCTAGAAAATGTGTCCATTTAAAACGGCATCAGTTCTCGTAAATCAATGCTTATATCGGACATTTTATAATTTTAAATAACAAAGGGGGTATCAAATTGTAGCTAATAGAAATACCTATCAGCTTACATAAATTATATCATCATAGGTCAAATACAATTAGAGTTAGGATACTTTCAATGAGTGCGAACTTTCTTTTTTTCAATTGTTTAGGGCCTAAAAATAAAAGCTTATTTGTTGGTAAGATTATACTTTTTTTTCGTATTCTTTGCCGGTATTGGTAGATTCGGTATACTAACTTGTTATATTGCAACACTTTTATCTACCTACCTAGGTTAATCTGAATTTTTACGGCTGATAAACTCAAATTTTCGTAGACAGTTTTGTGTCGTAATCGCCACACACACACCGCTTCGACTTATTTGTACTGAATTGTACATGCACAATTCATCCTGACGTCACACGGTAAGAGTTATAGACTCTTCATCAGAACCCAGGGGGTTACTTTTAGCATGTTTTGAGATGCTACATATGTCAAGCGTCACTATACAGTCTGTATAAGCGTGGGTTTGAAACTGGCCACAAAATGGTGGCACCCGCCTGTGGCCTTGGTTAGCGGAGATTTTTCCGGATCGGAGCAAAGGGCTCAGGGAACCAGTGTAGTGTCACCACAGTGGTGACAGCTGTCAACCATCTTTCACGTCTTTACATAATTAATTGGCGTGACGAACAAACTTTTTGATTTGGCAACGCGCGGCCCGCCTATCTCATTAATATTCATTAACAGCCACCTTAGTTCTGATTGGACAATCGATATCGCTCATCATTATTCATGAGCAAAAAAACTCGCCACTTTTCGAGCTGGTTGTTCTTCAGTCGTCACAACAGCGAACGCAGTGGAGCGTATTGTACGACTGGAGGATAAAGTCTACCCCCCCCCCACCCCTAATGTCCGAGTTCCGGGCAATAGTCAGTGATAGTGATAAGGAGTGATTTTACTGCGCGAGAATAGAAGAAATGTTGACTTTGTTTTGACCCCCTCCTATTATGGACTTTGGAGACCAATTTGTTATGACCCCCCCCCCACCCCACCCCCTTCATCCACAACCCCATATTTGTAACCAAACACCGCCCACCAAGGTATTTATTCACACTCGCTTATGAAAAGTTAGTTTCTTGCCAGCCCTACACATTTGTACATGTTTTACTTTTACTAATAACAAATAATAAGTACATGTATATCTAAAATGTTAGAATGAGCCAAAGGTGGTAACACATTGTAGAAATAAATAATACTTCACAAACTAAAAATATTGCACAATTGAAAATGTTCTGAAAATACTTTGTTTCTTGATAATTGCACTGAAAAGTCATTCTTATATGCCTTTAGGTTCACACGGTATGAGTTACGGTCTTCTGCTAAAGGTGTTTTTAAGGCATACAATAAAATATTAGCTTCCTTGCATTTCAAAATAGAAATAATTTAGTTGTTTGCTGATATTAAGTTTTGTTAATAAAGCCTTCCTTCGACATGGCCACCATTTTGCTGAAGACATGCGTGTGCCCTGGGCCCCTGTCCAACATGTTGCGAACAGCTCAGACACGTGCCTCCACTTCTTGAAGACTTCTTGCCTTCTTGGTCTGTGAAACAGGTGATGCTTGTATTCAGATTTGCCTTTTCATTTGCCAACTCAGTATCAGACTATTAATTACTTATCCCAGAGTGAAAAAATGATTTTACAGGAACATTTTGACAATTAATGTGATAATAATGACCATTTTAGCAAAACCAATTTTACTGTGTGTAAATCCCATTGGAATGGCGAAAAACGCGGTCAGTTTACGAAACTTGCCACAGTTTTTGCTTATTTTTGATTCGATTACTTTCATACTTTGGGAATAAAAACTAGATTAACAACGCTTATAAAAACAACAACAATTCCATGGTTCAATGCACGCAATCCCACGCATCAAGGTCAAATGGCCGCTTCAAGTCGTGCACAATGTTTTTTGATTCACCCTGTACTGTACCCTTTCATTAGAATTTTAGATCATAAATATCGGACTTATTTTAATGAAGTTACACTTCATTGTGTAAGACATGATGATTTCACCTTTTTGGCAAAGTGCAAAAAAACTGTTTTTAAACAGCTTGTCCCTTCATAAATAGTGTCTTAACATCATCATCAAGTGATTTGGGCATTTTTAACTCAAAATTATGTTTGTTAGCTTTGTTCAAACAAATTGGGTCAAAAAGTGGATTCTCTGATCCATTTCCTTTCCAAAAAGGTATACTTTTATATACATTTGAGTCATGGTTCAATAATTACAGCACTAACAAAATTCAACAAAAAACTTCCTTAAGCCCCCCCCCCCCTTAATAATGGCAAGATTCGTGTAGATATGTTGTTAAAATTTCGCGCGCTACGCTCGCATCAACTTTAAGATGCAACGTCATTCGCTGGAATAAACAACCCAGCTGCGCAATTTGTTTACTTGTTTAATAGGGTCGAACTGGTGTTTACCGGGAAAAAATATACTTCCCCCCCCCCCCCCCCGGAAAAAAATCCCAGATACGTCACTGTACGATGTCCCTACAACGCACAAAAAAGTCCACTACATAGAACGCCCAGTCTTGAGTATACAAAAGGGAGAGGTAGATTTTAATTATTGTAAGAAAATAGTAGCAAACGTTACCTAACTACAGACGATTAGGCTATGATTTTAGCGCACATATAACCCATGAGAGCAACTCTTACGCGTAGCAAAACAAAAAAGAGAAAGAAGCAAATTATAAAGGTCCACCCCTTATCATCTTGTTTTTTAGCATTATATTAGAACAACCGGGTATTGAACGAATTGGGTAGTAGGCCTACACTAATTGGGTATATGACTGTAGACCATGAGGTTTAGAACAAATGGCCCTATACTTAGACAAATTGGATATAGACCATGTATTCGACCAACTGAATATTTGACCAACTAGGTATTAAGGGGGCTGTCAAGTGTCAGAAATAGCTTCCGTAACACTGCCGTAACTACGTCATTATTCATATATTCCATATACAAGTATACATTTTTTTGAAGGAAAGGGTTCAATAAATCTAACCATGAACATGAAATTGCTCTAAAAAGAACCATTTTGGAGAAAATCATAAAAAACGAGAATTTTGACCAGTCTTCAATTCGGACAAGGTAACCCAAAAAATATTTTCTGAAAATCTGTCCTTTCACGATTTTTGTAATCTTAAGAAAATTACCCGGGTTCCATTTTTTTTGTTTTTTGATATCTGAGATATTTTTTTATTTATTGACCAAATAAGGCAACAAAATGGGATTTTTAAATACAACAAACGTGAATTTCCACAAAATGATCCGAAAAATCGGAAAATAGGCCTAAAAAAAAAAAAAAAAAAAAATGGAACCTGGCGAAGATCATGGTTGTTGCGTTAAACTTACTTGCTGTCCATCAGATGCAGTTTGTATTGAGTTATCGTGTCTGTAAATCGTATTTTTACTCAAAAATGAACATAAAGAAATCAACCGATGAATGTGAAAAGTGACAATACCGCCGTTTGATCATGGTTTACGGGGAAATACACGTATTTCAAATCCTGTTCTTTAGATATTGTGGGAAGCATATAAATCCCCAACTTCGTGCACAGTTTCATTACAAACCGTTCTTTTCTTGGTATCAAAATAACCTCAAATGTGTGTTAAAAAAAACACCTTTTTCATGATGTCGAGTGTGAAAAAGAAGCCATACCATTTCATGCGCATTCGAAGTGCGTTCACAATTTCCGGGAAGCGTAACGCATGAAAGCGCGTGCGTTAATCGACAATGAGCGCAGACGCGCGTGGAATGTTTTGAGTTGGCAAAATAAATGGTGACGCGTGCGCGTTGAACCGGTTGACAAAGATTAGACGCTCGTGTATTAATTTCTGTGCGCAACACTCTGCGGCTAATCATCAGAGTTTATCATTATAGGCCCAGTGTAGTCGAGTCTTTATCAATGTGATCATTTAAAAATGCACCGTGGCGGGATTAATGAGTAGTCTGGGTGTAAAAATCAACACCTATCCTAGATAAAGGACTTAGTAAAGGAGAGAGAAAAATTGGAAACATTAGAGAGAAAGCGAGAAATGGGGATGAAGATTTAATCTAAGACCTGTCTTTTGGTAGGCCTAGGCCTATACATGTTTTCTCTTCTTCTACTTCAGATATTAAGAGTCAGTCTGTGTAATTTTTTAGAATTGATTCTATCCTTCAAATAATAGATTTTTCTCATAGCTTGTGTATTGGTAGGCCCTTGGGCACTAACAACTAGGGTGACTTTCAAAAAATAAAAAATCGACTCGTTGCCATGGTAACCCACCAAAAACCAATTTGGGCCATTTTGGACCATATTTGCCCTGAAATTTACTCAAAATTGTCTTATGTCAAGAACTCACTGTACCAAAACGGAATAATACTGGAACCTTCCAATACAATCATCTCAAAGGACAACTCTTCCCCATCTGACTGCATCATTTAAAGGTAAATACCTTACTCCTAAAGGTAAATGCCAAGTATTTAAAGGTTGCCTGTTTTCAGTTTTGAAATAAAGGCGATTTTTGACCAAATGTATTACCTTAACATTAATTCTGCCAGGGGTGCCAGAAATTTGTCTTTGCTGGTGTGAGTAGTTAAATGTATTGCCCTTCCAAATCTGTAAAAAGTAGCTTGGGCAAATGATATTCCTAAGTACAGTGTTGCCAGGAACAACAGCCTTTTTGAAATCTGAGCATTTTGACTAAATAAGCCTTTTAACCCTATTTGTTATAAAAGCATGTGTTTTTTCAATGATATTCAATTAAAACATATATTCTAATAACTCAGTTACATTCTTGTGGTTGATTGCAAAGGGTAATCTGTAATAACAATTCGACCTGTTGCCATGGTAACAACCAAAAACCAATTTTGGACCAAATTTGCCCTGAAATATACTTAAAATTATCGTATGTCAAGAACGGACCATACCAAAACAGAATAATACTGGAACCTTAGAATACAATCATATCAAAGGACTCCTCTTCCCCTACTGACTGCATCATTTAAGGGTGAATATCTTATTCTTAAAGGTAAATGCTAAGTATTTAAAGGTTGCCTATTTTCAGTTTTGAAAATCAAGGTGATTTTTGACCAAAAGTATTGCCTTAAAAATCTTCTTTTCAGGGGTGCCAGAAATATGTCCTTGCTGGTGTAAGTAGTTCGATGTATTGCCCATTCAGATCGGTAAAAGGTAGCTTGGGCAAATGATATTCCTAAGTACAGTGTTGCCAGAAACAACAGCCATTTTTAAATCTAAGCATTTTTTACTAAATAAGGCTTTTTAACACTATTTGTTATAAAAGCATGTGTTTTTCCAATGATCTTCAATCAAAACATATTCTAATGACTCAGTAAACTTTTTTTTTGGTTGATTGCAAAGGGTTATCTGTAATAACAATTCGACCTGTTGCCATGGTAACAACCAAAAAACCATTTTTGCCATTTTGGACCAAATTTGCCATGAAATGTACTCACAATTATCTTATGTCAAGAACTGAAACCATAACAGAATAATACTGAAACCTTAGAATACAATCACCTCAAAGGACAACTCTTCCCCTACTGACTGCATCATTTAAGGGTGAATATCTTATTCTAAAGGTAAATGCTAAGTATTGAAAGATTGGCTATTTTCAGTTTTGAAAATCAAGGTGATTTTTGACCAAAAGTATTGCTTAAAAATCTCCTTTTCAGGGGTGCCAGAAATATGTCCTTGCTGGTGTAAATAGTCGATGTATTGCCCATTCAGATCTGTAAAAAGTAGCTTGGGTAAATGATATTCCGAAGTACAGTGTTACCAGAAACAACAGCCATTTTGAAATCAAAGCATTTTTGCTAAATAAGGCTCTTTAACCGTATTTGTTATAAAAGCATGTGTTTTCAATGATATTCAATCAAAACATATTCTAATAACTCAGTTAACCTTTTTGGTTGATTGCAAAGGGTAATCTGTAATTACAATTCGACCTGTTGCCATGGTAACAATCCAAAAACAATTTTGGACCAAATTTGCCATGAAATGTACTCAAAATTATCTTATGTCAAGAACTGACCATACCAAAACAGAATAATACTGGAACCTTAGAATAAAATCATCTCAAAGGACACCTCTTCCCCTACTGACTGCATCATTTAAGGATGAATCTTATTCTTAAAGGTAAATGCTAAGTATTTAAAGGTTGCCTATTTTCAGTTTTGAAAATCAAGGTGATTTTTGACCATAAGTATTGCCTTAAAAATCTCCTTTTCAGAGGTGCCAGAAATATGTCCTTGCTGCTGTAAGTAGTTCGATGTATTGCCCATGCAGATCTATAAAAAGTAGCTTGGGCAAATGATATTCCTAAGTTCAGTGTTGCCAGGAACAACAGCCATTTTTAAATCTAAGCATTTTTACTAAATATGGCTTTTGAACCCTATCTGTTATAACTTATAAAGCATGTGTTTTTCAATGATATTCAATCAAAACATACTCTAATAACTCTGTTACATTATTGGGGTTGTTTGCAAAGGGTTATCTGTAATGAAAATGTGACCTGTTGCCACGGTAACAACCAAAAACATCTTACTCTTAAAGGCATATTTAGTCAAAATGCTCATATTTTAACAAGGCTGTTGCGCCTGGCGACACCGTATTTATCATTTGCCCAAGCTACTGTTTACAGATTTGAAAGGGCAATACATGTAACTGCTACTAGCTGGAAGAGGGATTTTTAAGGCAATACTTTTGGTCAAAAATCGCTTTTTTTTTTCAAAACTGAAAATAGGCAACCTTGAAATACTTAGCATTTACCTTTAAGAGTAAGATATTTTTGGTTGTTACCGTGGCAACAGGTCACATTTTCATTACAGATAACCCTTTGCAAACAACCCCAATAATGTAACAGAGTTATTAGAGTATGTTTTGATTGAATATCATTGAAAATCACATGCTTTATAAGTTATAACAGATAAGGTTCAAAAGCCATATTTAGTAAAAATGCTTCGATTTAAAAATGGCTGTTGTTCCTGGCAACACTGAACTTAGGAATATCATTTGCCCAAGCTACTTTTTATAGATCTGCATGGGCAATACATCGAACTACTTACAGCAGCAAGGACATATTTCTGGCACCTCTGAAAAGGAGATTTTTAAGGCAATACTTTGGGTCATAAATCACCTTGATTTTCAAAACTGAAAATAGGCAACCTTTAAATACTTAGCATTTACCTTTAAGAATAAGATTCACCCTTAAATGATGCAGTCAGTAGGGGAAGAGGTGTCCTTTGAGATGATTGTATTCTAAGGTTCCAGTATTATTCTGTTTTGGTATGGTCAGTTCTTGACATAAGATAATTTTGAGTACATTTCATGGCAAATTTGGTCCAAAATTGTTTTTGGGTTGTTACCATGGCAACAGGTCGAATTGTAATTACAGATTACCCTTTGCAATCAACCAAAAAAGTTTACTGAGTTATTAGAATATGTTTTGATTGAATATCATTGAAAACACATGCTTTTATAACAAATACGGTTAAAGAGCCTTATTTAGCAAAAATGCTTTGATTTCAAAATGGCTGTTGTTTCTGGTAACACTGTACTTCGGAATATCATTTACCCAAGCTACTTTTTACAGATCTGAATGGGCAATACATCGACTATTTACACCAGCAAGGACATATTTCTGGCACCCCTGAAAAGGAGATTTTTAAGCAATACTTTTGGTCAAAAATCACCTTGATTTTCAAAACTGAAAATAGCCAATCTTTCAATACTTAGCATTTACCTTTAGAATAAGATATTCACCCTTAAATGATGCAGTCAGTAGGGGAAGAGTTGTCCTTTGAGGAGATTGTATTCTAAGGTTTCAGTATTATTCTGTTTTGGTTTCAGTTCTTGACATGAGATAATTTTGAGTACATTTCATGGCAAATATGGTCCAAAATGGCAAAAATGGTTTTTTGGTTGTTACCATGGCAACAGGTCGAAATGTTATTACAGATAACCCTTTGCAATCAACCCAAAAAAAAGTTTACTGAGTCATTAGAATATGTTTTGATTGAAGATCATTGGAAAAACACATGCTTTTATAACAAATAGTGTTAAAAAGCCTTATTTAGTAAAAATTGCTTAGATTTTAAAATGGCTGTTGTTTCTGGCAACACTGTACTTAGGAATATCATTTGCCCAAGCTACCTTTTACCGATCTGAATGGGCAATACATCGAACTACTTACACCAGCAAGGACATATTTCTGGCACCCCTGAAAAGAAGATTTTTAAGGCAATACTTTTGGTCAAAAATCACCTTGATTTTCAAAACTGAAAATAGGCAACCTTTAAATACTTAGCATTTACCTTTAAGAATAAGATATTCACCCTTAAATGATGCAGTCAGTAGGGGAAGAGGAGTCCTTTGATATGATTGTATTCTAAGGTTCCAGTATTATTCTGTTTTGGTATGGTCAGTTCTTGACATACGATAATGTTAAGTATATTTCAGGGCAAATTTGGTCCAAAATGGCCAAAATTGGTTTTTGGTTGTTACCATGGCAACAGGTCGAATTGTTATTACAGATTACCCTTTGCAATCAACCACAAGAATGTAACTGAGTTATTAGAATATGTTTTAATTGAATATTATTTAAAAAACACATGCTTTTATAACAAATAGGGTTAAAAGGCTTATTTAGTCAAAATTTTCAGATATCAAAAAGGCTGTTGTTCCTGGCAACACTGTACTTAGGAATATCATTTGCCCAAGCTACTTTTTACAGATTTGGAAGGGCAATACATTTAACTACTCACACCAGCAAAGACAAATTTCTGGCACCCCTGGCAGAATTAATTTTAAGGTAATACATTTGGTCAAAAATCGCCTTTATTTCAAAACTGAAAACAGGCAACCTTTAAATACTTGGCATTTACCTTTAGGAGTAAGATATTTACCTTTAAATGATGCAGTTAGTAGGGGAAGAGTTGTCCTTTGAGATGATTGTATTGGAAGGTTCCAGTATTATTCCGTTTTGGTACAGTGAGTTCTCGACATAAGACAATTTTGAGTAAATTTCAGGGCAAATATGGTCCAAAATGGCCCAAATTGGTTTTTGGTGGGTTACCATGGCAACGAGTCGATTTTTTATTTTTTGAAAGTCACCCTAGTTGTTATTGCCCAAGGGCCTACCAATACACAAGCTATGAGAAAAATCTATTATTTGAAGGATAGAATCAATTCTAAAAAATTACACAGACTGACTCTTAAAAGAGACGGAATCGGGTAAGCTTCTGATTAACATGATTAATATGAGTCACGTCACGAATTGTAATTTCATCATAGTAAAAGGCCACAACATGCCACCTGAACTTGATCCTCGTTATGCTAGCGCCACTGAAAAAAAAACCCTGAAATATATGTCCGATAGGTCTAATGTTTAATGAAGCAGGAAAATAAAATTAACGATTTGTAAAATGACTATAGGAATTGTCTATGGGTAAACTGTCAAGTGAACGAGTAACAGTAGCGTAGATAGAGTGTCCCCTTCCCTCGACGGATTTGACCGGGTAGAACCGCTCAAACTACCGGGCTAAAAGGTTTTATTTTCTGTAAATACAGTGGGTTGGGGGAGCAAGGGCCCCAATATGAGTCGGATGGGGTGGATTTTGAAAACACCCCCACCCTCCCCGTTTTCAAATGTCGGACTCGGCGGCGGCAATCCTCAGCCTGTAAAGTTAAAGCCTATACCGGGAAGATACCATTTCCCCCTCTGACAAACGATCTCATCAGATACGCCACTGGCGGGTAATGGATCACATTTCACAGTATCTTACTATAAATCTGGAAACGGTGTGTGTTTGTGTGTTTGTGTGTTTATTTGTGTGTTTATTTGTGTGTTTGTTATCCTTATTTCTCCGTTAGATGTGATCAAAGTGGCGCCTAATTCGCATGAAAGATAGAGGAAATAACGGGAAGGGTGTTAAAGTTTATTTCAGTGAAATGGGTTAACAATTGGCTCCAAAAACAGCAAAAAACCTCTCAGATTTGGCTCATAAATGCCACTAGAATTGAACAACATTGTGCGTTGCGCGTACTACAGCGTAATCTTACCGTGGTAACGCGTCGCGTGCATGTTTGCGCAAGGTCTCACTGCCGCGGCACACGCACCCCTACACAAGGCGCAGAAGCCACACGGGAAATGGTTACAGGCCTGTGTACAGTGTCATGTTGGGGGAGAGGGCGGGGGGGGGGGGGGGGGGGGGGGGGAGGGGGCGGTGTAAAACCACGGGAAATGGTTTAGGATAGGCCTAGGGTTATAATGGTACACTTAGCGTTTTGCGGGGGTTAATGAAACAACCTGATTTCTTTACTTTAACAACAATCTAAGGGATTATAAATCAAACTGGTTTGGGTGTGTGCATGGGAGGGGGGAAAAACCACGGGAAATGTTTTAGGATAGGGTTAAGAGTTAATGAAGTAGCCGCGGGAAATGGTTGGTTGGTGTAGTTGCAGTGGGGGTGGGGGGGGGGGGGGGGGGGGGGGGCGATTGTAGGGGGGTTGGACATGGTTATAAATCAACCTGATTCTGATTCTGATTGGGGGGGAGGTTATATGGGGTTTATAATGCCTTTAGAATGGATATGGTTATAAATCAACCTGGTTTAGGGGTGTTGAAGGGGGTTTATGTGGTTTCAGAGGTAGTTAATGTGAACCATCTAGCGGGGACCCGAGCGTAGCGAGGGTACGCCGCTAGTATAGTTAAATGATGAGTATTTTCCATTAGAATGGACTTGGATCCTTTTAAAATTGGTTTGCTATCTACCAAAGATAATTATTAAATAGTGATTGTTTAGTGTTATAACAATAGCTCTATATTAAGCATTTCGGTTGGATCTCTTATAAAAGTAGTTTGCTATCTACTGAAGATAACAATGATAACGGTGAAAACACGGTCATTATTAACAATTAGCTCTTATAGGCCTATATAATACAGTCATGTGGGTATTTCCATTACTGCATATGGTTTTTATTATTTATTGGCTATCCCTATGAATTGCCTTGTCACCTATACCTAGATTGAAACTTTTTTAATTGAGAGGACACAAAAGTACAAGGATATCAAAAGGTGCAACCACACATTTAATTAATCAGGCCTATTGTTTACATCTCATATCTTCGTGATAAACCAAAACCGATGTTACCCTATTTTTTTGTTGGGGTGGGTCCGAGGGGCAGAAATATAGAGCATCCTCTCCCACCATAATCCCATGCATCCCTTTCACCTTTGCTTTCAGTCTAGAAACATTCGGACGTTTTCATTGATTTAAAAATATGAATGATGGGCCATTTAGCGATCGAAATGGGAAGATCTCTGTTCTTTGTTCAGTCCGAATTTCAGTTGGAATGTTTCCAGAATTTTTATATTATTCAATTTAACTTAACGTTTTTAGGGGGATTCTTTTAGAAACATGACTTGTTTGGCCGTATAGGCCTTATACTTTCTGGTTATCTTGGAACTTATTTTGTCTCATTTTATGGCATGTCCACCAAACCGTAGGCCTAACAGCGGGGCCTTAGACCCGAACGCAACTGAAAATAAATGAGCTTATAATGGATATTATATTAAAATACATGCCAGGAGAGGCTGTCCATCCCTGCTCTGTGCTCTCCATGGCCCTATACCCCCTCTCCCCCCCCCCCCCCCCCCAATTCCACATGTCGTGTTTTTGATTGCCGCGTGTGCACATCTATATTACAATTCACGTAAAGCCATCGTAATAGTCGACCCAGTACCAGTCAGTCGTTACCGCTAATCATGAATGCTGCAGCCTTATCTACGTTGATAGAAGAATGCGAGAAAGGCTAAGGCTGTATGTAAACTCTTCCACAGCTCAATCAATTATAAAGACTTAGCGCAGCCGCATTCTGAAATTGAAATGGATCAACGCTGAGTAAGATATTACTACACGCATGCATTAGATATTTATTTATTTGTTTGCCATGTCTGTTCAGTTGGGCTGGCGTGTAGCGGTATACCACTGAGGTGCAGAGACTGAGATGTATGTACGTATGTCTGTTTTAGTTGGTGGCGTAGCGGTAATATACATAAGATGACGTTTTATGAATTAAAATTACATTTATAGGCCTACTACATGTATACAAATGCTCTTTTTTACCTCTGAAAAAATTACATTTTGTTAAGTGCAATTTAATATTAGGGAGCGATCACTATTTACGCCAGGGGGGCCGGGGTGGAGGAAATCAGGGGGTGGGGGGGGGGGGGGGGGGGGGGGGGGGGCGTGGAGGAACTCAGGGGTGGTGGAGAAACTTGGGTGGGGGGCACGATATTTGATTTGGTCAAAAGAACAAATATTAAAAATGTTCATTTTATACTACACTCGGCAAAAGAAGTTCTTGGACACTTAAATTAAATTAATATTTAATAGAATAATATAATTATATATATGATTATATATATTGTATATCAAAATAAGCAGAAAGTAATCCTCTAACAGCTTAACATGGAATTTAGACATGATCACTCATGCATGGCAGATCCCATTCACTTAAACAATGGCAAGAAGATTGCAAAAAATTGGATAATCCCTCCATTCAAATGACTGTAAATGCTCATTTCTTGCGAATTTTCCTTTTACGCACCTTACCATTGCTTAATGAATGTGCTCAGCCATGCATGAATGCGTACATCTTTCATACAGACATGATAGAGAATTATTGTCTGCTTATTTTGACATGCAATTGTTTAATTTATATTAAATATTTATGTGAAATATTTGAACTTCAATGAGTGTCCAGGAACTTCTTTTGACGAGTGTATATTACATGTTAATTTATACTATACATGTTATTTGATAAATACATGTTAATTTATACTATAGGGCATACAAATGTTTTCTTTCTGACAAATTACCTTTGAATCACTATTTACGCCGGGGGGGGGGGGGGGGGGGGGGGGGGGGGGTGGTGGTAAAGGAAATCAGGGGGGGGGGGCACGAAATGTTTTTTTTAAACATGAAGGGGCCCAACGGAAATTTATTCTGGCAAAGAGGGAGGAGGGGGGGACATGAAATGTTGAGGGTCAAAATTACAAAGATGAAAAATGTTCGCGGAATCTCGCTAGGGTCACTTTTTTCTTTTTATTGTTGCATTACAAATGACGTTGTTTTTATGAGTTAAACATGGGAAATTTTAATTTATACTATACAAATGCTGTTTTTACCTCTGAAAATTACACGCAATTTAGTAGGTAGCGATGAGTGGACTATTTACGCCAGGCTAGGGGGTGGAGGAAATCAGGGGGGACACGATATTTGATTTGGTCAAAAGTACAAAGATGAAAAATGATAATTTATACTATACATGTTAATTTATACTATAGGGCCTACACATTTTCTGAAAAAATGACCTGAGAGGGGGGACATGACATTTTGATGGTCAAAGTACAAACACGAAAAAATGTTCGCGGAATCTTACTAGGGTCACTTTTTCTTTTGAAAAAAAAAAAATGTTAATTCATACTATACATTTTATACTATACAAATGTTTTTTCCTTCCTCTGAAAAAATGACCTTTGAATCACTATTTATATTTATGCCGGGGGGGGGGGGGGGGAGGAAATCAGGGGAGGACACGAAAAACAATTTAAACATGAAGGGGGACGCGAAATTTTATTCTGGCAAAAGAGGGGACATAACATTTGTATGGTCAAAAAGTACAAAGATGAAAAATATTCGCGCGATACGTGCGCAGGTCTCCCATAAATGAAATATTTTTATTGGGAAAAGCTTCTTTAGAGCCAAAATGTATATACATCAAACATAGCATAAATAAGTGTAAAGTAAAATTATTGAAAAAACCTACATGCGCCACTGGCACTGTTTGACACACCCTGCATTCTACATATACCTGCAGGTAAGTTGTTTTTGTCAACATGGTCAAGTAGGATGGCACTGTGATGTTTCTTTACCACTAATAAAAGCAAGGCGTTATCGTGAAGCTTCATTGTGTTGATGTTTTTTCTATATGATACTAATGTTCACTTCTTTATACCATACACTCTATTTATGGCTTTTTGTTGAAATTGGGACTTCACCATTATTTGTACTATCATTAAATAAAATAAGGGGGGGGCATGATATTTGTTTAAATACTTGAGGTGGGGGGGGGGGGGGGGGGGGGGGGGGGGGGACATGAGCCGCATGCCATTGTTTCTGTGTTCAAGAAGGGGGTGGCCTGATGAAAATATTGCCCCCAAAAAACCAAAAAAACCTTCCACCAAACCTGCCCCCCACCCCTCCCCTGGCGTAAATAGTGATCGCTCCCTTAGAGAAATGTACGGCTTTTCAAGAAGCATGGCGCGGCGGTGGCGGATCCCGACGGTGTTTTTTTTGTGTTGCCGGTGTGTTGTTTACGATACCACCATCATGTGACCAGGAGTCTTGCCATGATATTTCATGACCGGTATCGTCTGTAGTAACAGATCTTTTTAACATGGCGCACTCTGCCGTCATTTTAAACTCCTAATGCATATCTTTTTACAGTTTTTATTTGCCAGTAAAAACAGGAATACCAGCCAAGTTGGACCTTTACTGGCCGTATTTACCTCATACTCGATTTCAAACGATTGATATATATTTTTGCCGTTTTCTGCATGATGTAGCACGAGCTATCATATAAAAATGCATTTTTTGACAACATTAAATTTGAAAAAAGAACATTTGTTATTATACCTGTACTCACTCAGCACTACATACAAACGTGTACAAATGTAATTCGTGTAAGGTACCAGCCCTGCACCAAGTCTATGGTGAAATACAATGGCAGTCAATTATGCATTGTCCTTTATTCTATATACAGCTACATTAATCCCTTTATCGCTTACTTACGGTTAAAACGTAGGCCTAGGCTTACAATAATGCATGTCCCATATGGCCAACCTGAACATCTGGCCAACATATGGCCAACCTATACATCAACAAATCGCCGGTTGCCATTGATGAACATAATTAGAGCCTACAAAATTGGCATGTTGCGACAAATTATACCCCATATAGAATAAAAGATGTAAATCAGTGGCATAACATTCAGGAGTGGAAAATTCTTCCCCGCTTGACCGTCGTACTGAGTCTACATGTAAGTCAACGAAGTTAAACAAGACATTAATTAGTGTTCCATCTCCACCCTCCAAAAAAATGCAGTTACTTCTCAAAAACCCGAAATATTATAAATGTTGGGAGGGTACCAAGGGTACCTGCTTTCGGACTAAATGAACTGGCTCTATTTAAAACACCGATTGCGGTCTGCTTAAAATTAGAAATTCAAAAACTGGAAAGTCTAAAACATGAAGCAACCAAAGACAGAAAACATTTATTTAATAAAGAATAGGCGCCACGCGGCAAAAAAACTTATGCCGCGTAGGAACTTTTCAGAATCAATAAAATTATCTTTCTGAAAGATACCGCCCAGGTTTACTCATCGAACCCAAAATATTAACCGCCCAGGTTTTACTCATCTAGCGGGTCCCGCGCGAAGCGCGGGTGGCCCGCTAGTAACTATACAAAGTTAGATTATTATAATAACTATGAGATAACCATGGGAACCATTTGATAGCATCGGCTCACCGGCCCGAGAGGATGCTTCTCCGATCATGCCCATGTAGGCTTAGGTAAAATGGCACTTATAATTGATAATATGTTTGATATAACTCAGGGCCGTCAGAAGCTTTTGCCCAAGGGGGGTGAAGTCAAAAAAATTCGCACGGACACAAAATTTTCGCAGTCCAAAAAAGCACTGTAGTCAATGTTTTTATGAGTAGTTTTTTACTATCATTGAAATTTGAAACTAAGAAAAACGCAATTGCCCTGTAACTTAATGACAAATTAGTACACCGAGTTGAACTAATTGAGAACTAAATAAGTTAACAAACGATACGAAGTAATAGGCCTATATTCAGTAATGACAATAAAAAGATAAACAGGTAGGCCTATTGGATGGACGGGGCGCCCGCGGGCGCGGGTGGAACGGACTTGTACAACATCGAATCGAAAGGGCCAAACAAAAACAAAACATTAACGTCTTCGGATAAAAACCCGGTGTAAGTCTTTTTGATACTCCTTACAATGTTTCACTCCGATCATGGATTCAAAATCTTTCTCTGTCCTTTATTTTTTATCTTTTTTCCTTCTCTCTTTCCACACTGCAAAGACTGTGGTGTTAAATTTAATACCACGGGTGTTAAATTTAACACCAGTACGGATTCACTATAGGACCACACCACCTGGTGTTAAAAATGACACCATCACTAGTGTTTACAACGTTGGTGTTAAATATAACACCAATGGGTGTTACAATATGACCAACACCAGTAACAATTTTACACCTTCTGGTGTTAAAACATTAAAAAACTTTACACCTTCTGGTGTTAAAATATTTTTTTTTTTTACACCTTCTGGTGTTTAAAATATTAATATTAGATAAGTTGAAGTATACTTTAACAATAAAATTCTTGCAAATAACATATTTCACTGTTTCAACAGTTCAAATTTATTAAAACTTGAACGTTTTTTGTGAATTAATGTTCTTACTTGCCATTTAAAGGCATATTATGTGATCTTTTCCAGAGGGCGCCCTCTATTCATTTTTTTTTTTTTAGAAAGTAGATTTTCTTGCAGATTTACATTTCCGATCATAAATCATACATACATTCCAAGTTACAGAGCGATTACGATTCCTAATTACCTCAAAAATCATGGTTTTTAGAGTGAATTTAGAGTGAAAAAATATAAAGTGTCAGGATTCTGACAGTTTATTTTCACTCTAAAACCATGATTTTTGAAGTAATTAAGAATCGTATCGCCTGTAACTTGGAATGTATGCATGATTTATGATCAGAAATGTAAATCTGCAAGAAAATCTGCTTTCTATTTTTTTTTTCGATGTTGAGGGCGTTTCCCTGGAAAGATCACATAATATACCTTTAATTATGGAATGGTGCATGTTGCAGATCGAATCACTAGATCAAATGTATTAAATATACAATCCAAAGTGTTAAAAAAACAATATAACCCACCCCCGTGCGCATGTGTGGAATAGTGACACCCATGGGAGTTATTCTTACACCAAGTTTTACACAAGAAATTTAACACCATGAGAAGTGTTACATCAGTTATTCCTATGGTGTTGACCTAACACCAACATTAACACCAGGAGCGTAACACCGGCTCAGTGTTGCATTTTAACACCGGAGTTTTTTGCAGTGCAAACTCCTTGACACTAACGCTTGTGCTAAAGCCTTGTTTTTACAAATAGACCTATTGCTTCAGGCTCAGCCACACCCCGGCAAAAATGACGGTTTGATTAGTCGGGCCTCCGATGCGTAAACAATGCGTATGAACAAAGCCCTCAAACGCGGCAAAAAACATAGCGGGTAACGCAGCACGCACTGACGGCTTTCGAAACAACAGCGTCGCGTATTTTAAGCGAACTGGCGCGTGCTAATTTGCGTGAAAAACAAAACACGGGATACGCGGCGCATGGGAGTTTTTGCTGATCCCCTGCGGGCAGACTTTTCCATTCTACTTTTAGACTGAATCCCTCAGTCTCCTAACATGGCGCACGGACGCGAAGCTGTGCTGTGTTGAAGACTGAAGAACAAGCAGCGCGGACGGTTGCCGGGGTTTTTGCGGTTCTGCGCGATATGCGCCTGATCGCATTACACTGCGCCATCCGCGGCGGTTGTGTTATCGCGCGCGTTTAATTTCAAGATACGCTACCTGCACACGCACAGCCGCCGCTGGTCTTGCTTGGCGAGCGGGAATCACTCAATTAACATGTGTTTGTTG